>JAXGGA010004023.1:0-93831 GCA_038373865.1 Uloborus plumipes | reverse complement strand
ACAACAATTCACCAATAGAAATTTATAGAACACATTATTCCTGAAAAAATAACATATTACACGTGTCTCTAGTGTTAATAGTCTTCGAATAAGAGCGAGTGTTTCGTTTTTTTTTTCTATGACTGTACTAACAGTTGCAGCACACACCTTCTGAAAAGAGGTTACAACTTAAAAGTAACCTCTTGTATTTATATACACTACTGTATTAGGATTGGCAAAAATGTTAAAACCGTGGCTCAGAATTTAAAAAAACGTCTAATCGTTACAAATTATTCCAAATAACCTTCCGAGACACCAGTTTTCTATGAAAATCAAGTGTCCACGTAAAAAGTTTTATGGATTGCTACAGGTTGCATGAATGTAGACTTCTCACTAATGGACAAAAAATTGGATTGTCTACCAGTTTTAAAATATACTCAGCAGTTTTATTAGCGTTTCGCTTTCAACATATTATAACTGTTGAAAACTAAATACTATATAAAAACGCTGAGCATGTTCTGCAACTGGTGGATAAGCATATTCCTCTTTCTTTGCATAGAAATTCTCTGCTATTGTTTCAGTTTGCACAGTTGTATATGGTCCCTAAAAATGGTTCTTTTAGCATATCTCAAAAGCTACTGGATATTTTGAGCTCCCATTTTGGATTCTCCTTTGAAACCCCTTCTAGATTATTTCTCCATCAAATTAGTATATGGTTCCAGATCATCATTTTTTCGAATATTAATTTCATAATTCATAAAAAATTCAAAATGTTATCTGAGAGGAAGTCAATGACGTTTTTATTGTTGGGTTGGTTCATACTTTGATCTAAAAAAACAAACTTTGCCGTCTATCGTGGTTTAGGTATTATATGCCCAAAAATCAAAAATATTTTTAACATTACGGGACGCTTTTTTCTCAGTTAAATTGTGAAGCAACGGCTGGAGCAAATTTAAAACGATTTGGTATACAAAGTTAAATGATGTTGCTGATCACAAATATGCGATAAAAAAGGGGGGTTTTCATAGAAAATTTTAAAGTTGATGCCGATATGAAGACGACCCCTTAACAACAATTTACTAATAGAAATTTATAGAGCACATTATTCCTGAAAAAAAAACATATTACACGTGTCTCTAGTGTTTATAGTCTTCGAATACGAGCGAGTGTTTTGTTTTTTTTTTTCTATGATTGTACAATTTACACATGAAGAGGCCAATTTTTTTGTATCCAGTTTAAAGAATAAAAATGTGTTTTTCTTTAATTATCTTTTTAAAATAATATCTTTGAAATGTATGGTTGAGCCATATGTTTGCGATGATTTGAAAGAAAACTATTGATTTTTTTCAAACATGAAGAAAAAAAAATGACTGGCATAATCTATGAATCTGTAATAGCAGATTTTAAAAAGTCAGAAATTTTATCAGTTAAAATTTCAGTCGAAATTTATTATTTTAAAATTATAGTTATCTTTATTTACAAAGTTTAAAATCATCTGCTTTTTTTATTATTATTATTAATAACCTTCCTAGCTCACTAACTTTACCGAGACTTACTACTTAAGTTTAAACTTAATGATTTCATTTCTACAGCTATCAATTGGGATTTGTATAACCTATCAGATTTCTATTGATTTCAATTAAAGCTTTAAGTGATATCGATTGGGATCAGTATCCTACTAACCAGATTTCTATTGATATCTATAAAGCTTCTATTGATATCCATTGAAATGCTTTCCTACTGACCAAATTTCTATTGATATCTATAGGGCTTCTATTGATATCCATTGAGATGCTTTCCTACTAACCAAATTTCTATTGATGTCTGTAGGGCTTCTATGGATATCCATTGAGGATATGATCATTAGGCTACAGGTATCAATAGCTTCTATCGATACCAATAGAGACATCTATAAAGAAATCAATTCATGTCAATAGAAATCTACCGATATCAATAGATTTTTCTATTGATCTCTATGGGTCATTTTTAGTAAGGTAGTAATACGGAAATAGCTTTCAAATCCTCCAAAATGGTCCATTGGTAACCGATCTTAATAAGAACAGACTCAAGATTTTCGTAGCATTCTGATGAACTGAGTGCCCAACGGGCACAAAAGCATATTGATTACCACTGTGAAGAAGTACAATTATCAAACTCTTTTTTTGATGAATTGATGAAAATCTTCATTACTCTGGTTCATACGTGATTTTGAACATTTCCATGACTCCAGGTATATGGGGCAAAGTAAAATAGTTAAGTTTACTTACCTGCTTCAAAAGCAAAAAATGGGAAATTTGCACTAAAAATTATTGTACACAAAGAAGGAATAATGTATTTTGTGATAAAATTTTCGTTGAAATATTATTTTTCGTCTTTGGCAGTTATTTTGTACTTTCAAAAAAATTGGGAAAATTTTCACCTCAAAAAATCATGGGGCAAAGTGAAAAACACAATTTTTTTTATGAAAACTTTTCTATTCGACGATTAACAGTCATTTTCATCAAATGAATGCTTAAATAAATAAAAAAAATATTAATGAAAAATAAACGAATAAGTAAATAAATGAATTAATGAACTATTAATAAGTAAGAATAAGTAAATGAGTGAATAAAATAGAGAATGAATAAGAAAATGAGTTGATTTTTAGCTTATTTACTCTTTTATTAAGTAAAAGCTTGTAAGTAAATTAATAAATGAAGGAGTACGTACGTGATTTAATGAAAGAATGAATAAGTAGACGAAATGAAGTATTTCACTTTGCTCCATTCACATTACCCAGCTTAAACTTGACAAATTACATCGAACATTTTAAATAAAAAAGGCCTAATGTAAACGAAATAGGGACTGCAGTGGACATCAGTAGATCTCAATTGATAGTTGAAATGATAATCACAAAAATTTTATCATTTTAGTAACATGTTCACCATAAGAGCTCTATTATTCAGTCTAAATTCACCATTATATAGGCTATAATATTGAAAATCCAATGCATATTGAATATGAAAACCCTAAAAATAAGAAAATCTCAGGTGAAATTTGTGACTTATCTGAGGGTGATGGAATTTTTCACTATTTTTTTAATAATCAGCACATAAAATACTGTTGAAACCACTAGCACTCATGCGACAATTTTTTCATCGCATACCTATCCGCTTATTTGCTAGCAAAGCTACATATCCGAAGACTTCATCGGCCCTAGATTGTGGTAGGATCAAACTGGACAGATCATTACAGGCAAAAAACTTAATATAGACGTTGTATATGCCTTTCAAATGGTAGCTAAATATATTTTTCACAACAGTAAAAAGTTCGCAGTCATGCAACTTGTATCAATTCCGGAAAAATGTTCGCAAGAAAAGTTGTTGTTGTTTTTTTTTTTTTTTTTTTTTTTTTTTTTTTTTTTTTAAACAGAAAATAGGTTTAAACTGCAAAATTCCAGAACGTTACCTAAAAATGATCTTTCAGATTTTTTTAGCGTGGAACCAACAGTCAGAAACTTTTGCAACTGAACAAAAGTATTTATTTAAGAAATATATAAAATAAACATCAGAAATATATGCAGATGAGACAAAAACGAAAAAAAAAGAAACTAAGGTTCAGGTTTTGAATCTATAATTTCGTAGGAAGGAATTGACACTCAATTTTGGGTAATTTTGGCACATGTGGAACATTCTTCCTTCTAGATATGTGTGTTTCTTTTCACGAAATGCCCTCATCCAAAAGCAGAAGTGCATCTACCCCTAACAACGAATCTAAATGACTAAGAATTATACTAGTACGCCTTTTTTTTTTTTTTTTTTTGCTTTTATAATAGCTAAACTGTATTCTCAACTCTTGGAGGAGGAAAAACTATCTCATTTCCAGTGGTGCTATCTCTCATTTTCCAGAAACGATAGTAATTAACTGAAATGTGTTCGCAAATTGAGGAGATAAGAACGCTAACTCATATTAACGCAGCAACGTCGAAAATAATTAGTCACTGTAAAAAATTCCCATGTTATAATTATGTAAACACTAGCAATTTCAACGTATTCTTTTTCGCTCTCTCTCTCTCTCTCTCTATATATATATATATATATATACACTGGCGGAAAAAAAATCCCAACACCAAGAAAAAATTGCCGTAGAGTAATGAAATTTGGGTTATGCAATTGTCCAGTTAACATGTTTAATTGATTAAATGCACAAGATCACTGGCTAATTTAAGCTCAAGAAAATGCTGTGCAAATGTGAAATTATGTTAATTTAATAGAGGGTGTAACCTCCAGAATTTTGAAGGCAAGCCTGCAAGTGTGCATGCATTATGTAATACAGGTGTCGAATGTCACTTTGTGGTATGGAGTTTCATGCTTGTTGCACTTGCTGTGTCAATACTAGGACCGTCATTGCTGACTGTGGATGATGCTCGAGGTGCCATCCCATGATATCCCATACGTTATCAATTGGAGACAGACCTGGTGATTTTGCAGGTCATGGTAACATGTCAGCACTCTGTAGAGCCCATTGCATTACAGCAGCGATGTGAGGGCGAGCGTTATCCGGTTGGAAAACGCCCTCTTGAATGCTACTCATGAAGGGCTGTACTACTGGTTAAATTAACAGACTGACGACAAATTTTCAGTCAGTGAGTTTGGGATAACCACAAGAATGCCCCTGCTGTCGTAGAAAATTGCTCCAGAGACCATAACTCCAGGTGTGAGTCCCGTGTGTCTAGGCCGTAGACCGCTTGGATGCAGGCGGTCCCCTGGCCTCCTTCTGACCAATATACAGCCACCACTGGCACTAAGTCAGAATCTGTTTTCATCAAAAATTACAACAAATCTCCACTCCGACTTCCAGTGAGCTCTGTCGTAGCACCACTGCCGTCGGAAAAGGCAATGGTTTGCAGTCAATGGAATACCGGCTACAGGCTGCCTGGCTCGGAGCTGTCCTTGAAGTAAACATTTTCTTACCGTTCCTTGGGTCACGACGGTACCAACTGCAGCTCGAATGTCAGCCGCAGATGCAGTACGATGCGCCACAGCCGTACGCAAGATTCGGCGATCTTCCTTCTCAGTCGTGCCACGTGGCAGCTCGGAACTCGATCTTCTTGAGGTAGTACCATCCCTTGCCCATAGCTTCCAATAATCATGCATGGTGGAAACATTCCCACTCAAGTCTTTCTGCAATATCGCGAAATGAAAATCCACCTTCTCGTAGCCAATTTGTACGACCTCGTTTAAACTCGGTGTGCTGTTGATAATGGCTTCTTTGTCTTCTTAAAAGGTATTCCTGGCTAACATGAACGCAATTCGTCCAATTTCACGGAAAAATAATACACACGACCTTCACAACACGCTTTTAAAACAAGCCTTATTTGCATGTTCTGTCTATGAAACAACTTAAGAAGGAAGAAAGCTTAGATATGTATTTGTACACTAACAGCTGTGTTTTTTACTACGCATCACATTTTGCTGTTAAAAATAGTGGTTTTTAAACTTGAGCAATGAGAAGCCTAAACCTGTCGTAAGTATGTCATGTAATATCTTAATAAATAGAAAGCTCTATTTCTTTAGTCCAATACACACATCGTGTCGCAACTAATTTAGGGAAAGCCAAATTTTTGCAGGATGTTAGTACATCGAATGTACACTTAAAAAATACAAAGTCCCGACCTCCACCCCTCTTGCTTTCCCCCCCACCCCCTCCGAAACATTGCAAAAGCACTACTAAGATTATACGTTTTTCGTATCAAAACTAATTTAGGGAAAGCTGAATTTTTGAAGGATGTTAGTTCATAAAGTGTACACTAAAAAAACACCAAGTCCCGACCTCCACCCCTCTTGATTTCCCCCCACCCCTTCCGAAACATTGCAAGAGCAATACTATGGTTATACGCTTTTGTGTCGAAACTAATTAGGGGAAGACTGATTTTTTTTCTCAAGGTGTTAGTATACAAAGTATACACTATAAAAACACAAAGTCCCGACCCCCAACCCTCTTGCTTCCCCCCCCTCCCCCACTGCGAAACATTGGAAGAGCAATACTAATACTATACGCTTTGCGTGTCGCAACTCATTGGGGGAAATCCGATTTGTTTCCAGATGTTAATATATAAAGTATACACAAAAAACACAAAGTTCACAAAGTTTTATGTAAGCAAATAAAACTTTGTAAATCAAAAAGTAGATATCATTAAAATACTTTCATACACACACTAATGGCAAAACCAGAAAACAAAAAAGCTGCAACAATTGCTACAATAAAACTTTGAACTTTAGTAACTCGCAATTTCTGATTTGTCACATAACCTCTTCATCTCCCAAGCCATTCAATTGTATGAGAAAATTTCCTTAATGCTCTTCTTTCTTGTTCTTGTAGTTTTGTTCGAAAACCGCTGTCACTTATTTCTGTAATTGCAAGGGATATATTTTAAGTATGATTCTATTATTTCTTTGAAAGTTTTAGACACCAAACCTTTGCATGTTACAAATATCCCCTGCATATTACAAAAACAACTTTATTTGCCTCAAAGGTCTCCTAGACAATCCCCTCTTCAAATAATTTCACAGCTTATTTTATAAATTGATAGGAGTGAAATAATATACGAAACAACACGGTAACATCATTTGTTTTCGAAGAACACGCATTTAGCCAATGTACTGTTCTTGCAAGGTTGTCTGGATGGGGGTGGGGGGGGGGCAAGAAGGGTGGGAGTCGGGACTTTTGCATTTTTTTAGTGTATATTTTATATTTATATACTAACATCTCTTACAAATTCAGAAATCAATATCCCCGAAATATAACATTTCGAAAAACAACGGGTCACATAGATCTGTTTTGCAGGTCGAATGTGGTCCGCGGGCCACAAGTTTAGCATCACACGTTTGTAATATAGTAAGAAGTGGAATAAAAGAAGAAACACCCGAATAACAGCAGTAGTTTTTGAGCTGTGAGCATATAATCATAGTACTGCTCTTACAATGTATCGGAGGTGGTGGAAGTGGGGGGGGGGGAAGCAAGAGGGTTGGGGGTCGGGATTTTGTGTTTTTATAGTGTATACTTTGTATACTAACATCTTGAAACAAAAAATCAGCCTTCCCCTAATTATTTGAGTCACGAAAAGCATATAACCATTGTACTGCTCTTGTAATGTTTCGGAGGGGGTGGGGAAAAGCAAGAGGGGTGGAGGTCGGGACTTGGTGTTTTTTTAGTGTACACTTTATGTACTAATATCCTTCAAAAATTCATCTTTCTCTAAATTAGTTTCGATACGAAAAACGTATAATCTTAGTAGTGCTTTTGTAATGTTTCGGAGGGAGTGGGGGGAGAAAGCAAGAGGGGTGGAGGTCGGGACTTTGTGTTTTTTTAGTGTACACTCGATGTACTAACATCCTGCAAAAATTCAGCTTTCCCTAAATTAGTTGCGACAAAGCCTATTTTTTAACCTTCATTGACTGGACTACTTGCCTTTACAGTGAACCTTTGATGGGCTTTTATTCTTCTACAATGACAAAATAAGTTTTTTTTTTTTTTTTTTTGCAATATAACAGCTTTTCGTTTTTTAACAGTTCTGTATATCGTACCATTTTTGAAGTAGCAATCTAAAAATTGGCAGGATTACTTCTTTTGTCACATTTGTCCTTCACAGAAAATTTCGTGAAATTAGAAAATGTTGAGGTCAAAAACTTTTTTTCAGATTGATTTGACATGGAATTGCCCAGAAATGATTGGCAAATCAATATTTTTTCCACTACAAGTGTGATGCGCAGCAAAAAACGAAATCACTCTCTGCCAACAGGCACCAGATATGCTGCTTAGAAGAACATATATTAAAGAGCCAGACGTCTTAAAATTGTTGCTTTTCGACGTTGCTTGCAAAGCGAAATAATCCAGAAGCGGCTCAGTTCACAAAATAATAATTTTTACCAGAACGAAAAGTTTTGACTTCGAAAAGTGTCTTGGAACGCATATCTCGCGTAGGTTCAGATTCAACTGCTTATTGTGTTAATTTAGCGCCTATTGAATCAAGCAATTCATGAATTATTTCACTTGACCATTGAAGTACATTACATTTCTTTCATTTTAAGAGATATATCTCCTACTCGGAAAAGTGATGACAAAATCTGAGGCTGCGAATTACCGCCCCGCAATCAAAGCCAAGCGGAATTGCAAGAAAAAACGGAAGAGCTGAGTTACAGCATCCGGAGACAGCAGTTTCCCTCTTGCTTTGAGCTCATCAGTCTGAAATAGCGATTACAGAACTGAAGACAAGCAGTCTCATGCGGTGAATACATCTTCACACTGAGAAACCAAAAATGTTTTTACACAACTGCAAGTAGTCCGCAAGAATAGTATGGCTCTTTATCGACACTGCTGATGAAAACTAAGGGTTAAATGAGACCTCGTAGAGATGGTGGATGAACTGGAAGCGGAAACGAACCACTTCATTTTGAAATAGGTTGGATTAGCCAGAACATTTCAATGCTTACGCGTTCTTCATTTTGAAATAGATTCAACCTATTTCAAAATGAAGCGATTCGTTTCCGCTTCCAGGGCATCCACCATCCCTCCGTGGTCTTACTTTACAGTTACACAACTCTTGAAACACTAAAATGGGATTAAATATAGTGCTTTTTTAATTAATTTTTTTAGTTTTTCAACAGTTCATTTACTTATTTGCTTATTTTCCTTTTCTTTCTTTTCATAAACAGGCCAACAACTTGGTACTAAACCATTGAGAAATAAATAACAGAACGTAATTAAAAGAACTAATGAAAAAGTGGGAATACGGCATCACCTTTTGTCTGTTTGCTAATTTTGCGTCTTTTTCGTTTGTACTTTTAATTAAGCTGTGTCATTTTGCTTCTCAGCTCATTTAGTATGAACTGCGAGGATAGCCAAATTACTTTTTCGAGAGATGTCAAAAACTGAGTTACTTTTCATCAAGTTTTTCTTTGATTTTTTGTGGCATGTAATTTAAATAGCTTTTGATATATTAAATTAAATTTGAGAGAATACTAATTGCTTTTCACTGATGCTAAAAAATAATATTTTATTTAATAATTAAGCATAGTGGGGTCTTTAAACAGTTTAGTGAGTTTTAATTTTAAAGCGTAATTAAATTCCTGAAAAGTTGGTTGATTAAATAGAATTCTTTTCTTCATTTTGCCTTTTAGATTTAGGTTATAAAAATTAATAAAAAGTGCTGCATGGGGGAGAGTCGGAAAAGTAAGGAACCGCTTGCCATTTTTACCAACATGAACTTTGGAGTTTTTGGAAAGGTATCATAAGATTGGGTAAGACAAGAAGTTCTTATACAGGACAAGCTGACGTATCTGACATTTCGGTTCCAAGACAGCTTCGATTCAGCCTTCTTTCAAGTATTTGGAAACACGTTAATATTAACACTGGTAGGTCTAATGAAAAAAAAAAAACCAGATGACAAGTTGAATAAAACGCCCATTAGGTAGATCTAGAAAGATAACGTATTTCCTAAATTTAGTAACAGTTTTTATTGGTTCAGATTTCCAGTAATAAAACCCATTTTTATACTGCTCTTGTTTTCAGCCTGGGTAAACAAAAAACTTTTTCACATAGACTAAAAAAGTCAAACATCAATTAGGCAACAAATCTGAACTTTAGCTACAATTTTTCTTCAATGCGACTTGAGTACATATACTTGTGATTCCGCGTTGCCCTTCTGAAACTAAAATAGTTAATGAGTCAATGCTAGTTTCTTAGCCTAAGATGAGACTGACTTCTTAGTTGAAAATATGTGTTTATACAGTATTCATATTACTAGCCAATCGATTTTATATTTTCGTTTGAGGATTATTTTGCGACATTTGTTTGGTTCAATATCTTTCCAAAAAGCTTTCGACAGTTAATGGACCGATCTTTCTAACCTATCGGGCAGCATCTATATACCTCGGTCTGAATGAGGACGACAAAAATTGGAATCTGATTTTACTTCGTGATGCATTTTACGCAGCTTAAGGCTCCTATAAGAGAGGAGCTGACTCATCTGACATTTTGGTTCCAAAACGGTGGGGGTGGAACCACTGGTATCTGTACTCAAGTCGCATTGAAGAAAAGTGGAAGCTAAGCTTGAATTGTGTCTGCATAGATGATATTTGACTATTTTTGTCTGTATGACAAAAACATTTCATAAACTCAATCTTAAAACAAGTGCAATATGAAAATAGACCCAATTTCATGAAACATTTCCCAATAAAATGTTTTTAAATTCGAGAAATAAGTTATCTTTTTAAATTTACCTAATATGGTGCTTTATCCAACTAATCATAAGTTATTTTACGCCAGAGCAAACAGGTATAATATTAATGTGTTTCAAATATCTGTAACAAGGCAGGATCCAAGAATGTCTTGGAACCAAAATGTCGGACAAGTCAGCCTGTCCTCTAAAGGAGCTCTAACGCTGCTAAATCAAGAGAACTGTTTGTCACAATTTTGCTATTATGTAAACTTTTAGATCATATTGCTTTATGGCAAACATTAAAAAAAGATCTCTATGAAGACATATTGCAAGGATAGCTTCAGGGAAAAAATCATGATTGCCGGCCATTGGCAAATGATATGAACCAATGTCAAATTTAAATAAAACACAAAAAATGTATCAATGAAACGAAAAGTCAAAAAGGGACTTTTGTTGCTGTCACCGAAAATAATCAAAGAGAGCGATTCTGGTAAGGAAAACATTGGTACATGATTGCAATCAAATTAGTGAGTACGCTTTCCAATCACTTGCCAAATTTAATACCAGATCATTCACTTGCCTATTACACCGTACATAGAGTTTAAAGCCAAAAGGCAAATTATTGTTTATCGGCATACCCGATCAAACTGGAAAAACTTAATAAATTTAGTAATGGCCAAAATTCGATCAATAGGCATACTGACTCCTGAGATAGTTTGTTTAGGATTGGTAAAGTTTTTTTTTTTTTTTTAGCAGCTCTATACCACCAATCACCTTAAGAACAATTATAAGAGCCCAGTTAGGCGACAGATGGAAGCAGTTTGTGAGACTTCTGTTACAAGTAGGCGACGGGAAAATACCTAAACAAGGATGACTTATCACAATAGATGCATTGGACAAACCTTAATAACCTGAATGAATTGATCTTCAATGCTTACCTAGAAATCAAGAATCTTTGTCTAAAAGATTACGCGTGAATGCGCAAGAACGCTATAATTTTTCCATGATTTTTCTGGTAATCATAGCAATGAAAAAATGTTAGAAAAAATACTAGGTACCAGTGGCGTACTCAGGGGGTGGGCTGATAGGGCTGCAGCCCCCTCCGAAATTTTCAAAACGAATTTTAAAAAGGTAGGCTAAGTTTTTTCTTTCGTTTTTTTAATTTCCCTTTTTTTTTTTTTGAAATCCCAAAATGAGAAAAGATTTCAGAATAGATTATTAAGTATAGGATAAACTAATTTTTAATTAATTTTTTATTTAACACATCTATTTTACTGTACGTCATGTTTATGATTATCCTATTATTCCATTTGTTCATTTTTATTGCAAATATATGTTTTAGAAATGCCGATTAATGTTTTTCAGTCATCAAATTCTGTCAAATAAATTTCAATAAATTGAATTGAAGCCCAGTATTGGGAACAATAGTAAAATAAACTGCAAACTAACCATTATTAAAGCATAAATTTACCAAAATATTGCAAACAAGTGTTTCAACAACACCTTTTTCAATGAATTTTTTTTTTTTTTGAATTTAAATTTATTAAAAAACGCTTTCTTCCCAATAGTTTTCATGACAAAAAAGTTTTTTTTTCAATGTTGTATTTTTTGTCCACTTAAATAGGTATTGAAGCAGAAATTAGAGACATTTACTGAGCTACATTTCATGAAGTGCTCCCCCCCCCCCCCACTCTCAAAGAGTCTTGACTCAGCCCCTCCTGAAATGATTTGTCTGCGTACGCCACTGCTAGGTACTAAAGAAAATTATAAATCCATTGGTGCCATAGTAGATAAAGAAATTCATGGGGACGATGTGCATCATCCCCATGAATTTCTTGACTCTATTAACTCTTCCAGACTCTCCCCTCAAGCTTTTAAAAATCAATTTGGTTTTCTGATATTTTGGTCGCTAAATTTTCATTCGCCTTCTATGCAATGGAGTTAGATTCTAAGTAAAACCGCTACGAAAAAATTTGAAAGCAGATCAAGCTTCTGCTTTAGGAAAGGGCCTTCTTCGGAAAAAGACGGGTCAAAGTGTAGTTTCCATCCAAAAACGGGGTTGTAATACGATTTTTTAGAAACATAAGTAGTAAAAAAGGGCGTTTTAGGCTACATTTGGTCGCTTAAGGGGGACATAACCCCCTCTCTGGATCCGAGCCTGGCCTGGCAGGACCGGCAGCAGGTCAGTTGGCTAATATTTCTAGCATTTCGATGATTCCTACAGATTTCCCTTCCTAATTGAAGTGATTGCAATCGTCAAGTAGAAAAATTTCTTTGCCATCGCCTAAGGCAAACGTATAATTATACGTAGTGCAACGTTAATTAGTTGGAAAGATCATCTTACTCTTGAGCAAGTACTTGTTAGTTCCTCTTAATCAGAAAATGAGGTGAATCGATTCATTTTAAAATCTTATAAAAACGAAATAAAAAAGATTGTATACTATTATGCTTAACACTGAAAAAAAAAAAAACTGTGTTACATTTAAGATAGATAATTTTTGAACCTGAACATTGTCAAGGAGGGCCGCTAGTCCGAAACAACAGAACAACTTCTATAGAATCGAAATCTTTTGACCTGCCCCTCTAGCTTTTTCCAGAAAAACTTACGTGAATACGTGAGAAAATAAAGTAACCTTAGGTAATTCCAAGTTTTTTTAGCATAAATATTAACGTGAAAATTTTAAAATAAAACTGGTAGATAAATGAATAATACGTTTTATTAACATCATAAAAAGAGAGAGATCAGCTTTTGAGAGTTTGTTTGTACAGTCATAGAAAAAAAAAAATAAACACTTGCTCGTATTACAAGACTCTTAACACTAGAGACAGGCGTAATATGTTATTTTTTCAGAAATAATGTGCTCTACAAATTTCTATTGGTAAATTATCGTTAAGGGGGTCGTCTACATGTAAAAATCGGCATCAACTTGAAATTTTCTATGAAAACATCCCTTTTTTAACGCATATTAATTTGTGATCTGCAATATCATTTTAATTTGTATACCAAATCGTTTTAAATTTGCTCGAGGCGGTGCCTCACAATTGAACTGAGAAAAAAACCATCCCGTAATGTTAAAAATATTTTTGATACTTGCGCATGTAATACCTATATCAGGTTAGATACGGCAAAGATTGTTTTTTTATATCAAGGTATGAACCAACCCAACAATAAAAACGTTATTGACTTCCTCTCAGATAAAAATTTGAATTTTTTATGAATTATGAAATTAATATTTGAGAAAATTCTATGTAAAGAAAGAGAAATATGCTTATCCAAAAGTGGCAGTAAATGCTCATTGTTTTTATATACTATCTAGTTTTTAACAGTAATTATACGTTGAAAGCGAAACGGTTAATAAAACTGCTGAGTATAGGCCTATTCACATTACGACCGCTCCATCCGAACGAAACGGCTTTTCGGACGTGACGGACGGAGGTGAAAAGTTTCGAGCATTCGCACTAGCTTCATCCGAAAGTCAAGTGACGGTATTCCCCCACAAATTATAAAGAGCGTGCACCTGGCGAGAGCCAATAAAATTGCTATCAAAAAACCGGTCGTCTATCAACACCGACAACATCCAGCATTCAAGAACGGTGACAGAAGCCGATGGTTCGGCGTGCTGTCATGGCAATGGATTCCAAATAGCAGTTTCGCAGCGAAAAATTCCGTTCGGACGGCCCGATCGGTCGTAATCTGAATAGCGCTTATATTTTAAACCTAGTAGACAATAGGGTGGAGCGAAAAAAACAAAATTTTTATTTTCGAATCGTAATAGTGCGGAAAAGTTGCGATTGGTGAAGAGTTATAAAACAAAACAAAAATTTTTGAAATCGGATAATATCTTCCGTTCCCGCAACGAGCCTGAAATTTTGAAAAAATGAAAATTTTCATGTGTTTTTAGCGATTTTTTAAAATTTTTGTTTTAATGTTTTATTTTAATGCTCTTGGACAGAAAAGTTACGTTTAGTGAAGCCTTCTGAAATTTTGAAAAATATATTGAAATCGAATAATACCCTCTGATCCAGGAGCAAGCCAGAAAAATCAAAAAATTATAAAATTTCAGCTTTTTTTTTGGGTGATGAAAAAAAATTAAAAAAAATATGTTCTCATTTTTTTTCTTTTTTACCCGGTATCATAGCGTAGAGCCTTTTAAAAAGCACTATATTACTCTAAACATCAATTTTTTTCTTGATTTTTCAGGTATCTTCTAAACATGCAAAACTACCATTTTTTACAACAATGAAACATTTTCAAATAATCAAAAGTTATAAAATATTTTCCAAAACTTCTGCAATCCAGTACAAAAATCCACTAAATAAAACACCCACTCCTAAAATAAACGCTAATTTTAATCACTAAACTATAAACAATTTTAATACCTAACTAATTATACACAGTTTCTTAATCCCCTTTTGTAGTCTGTGCCTTCTATAATTATGTTACCTAACTTAACTGACTACCCACAGAATCCTTTAACATTAATTTAATTAGAAACTAATTTTAAAATTAAAACTTCTTTAAAATTAAACCTAGTTAGGTTAGGTAGTGTATAGAATGAGACTGCAAAATGCAATTAAAAATTTAGAAACTAATATTATAATGAGGTAGGTATTAAAATAGTTTATCGTTTAGGGACAAAAAATATTGTTCATCTTATGAGTGAGTGTTTTGTTCAATGGATTTTTGTGCTGAAAAAGTTAAACAAATTTAATAATTAGGTATGGGTAAAAAATTTTATGTAAATGTTATCTATTATTTTTTGCTTTTTAGTTGCTTTTAGTTTGCTTTAAGGTTATCTTGGTGCCTACAGTAACACAGTCCCAGGCAAAGTGGGGCAAGGTGTAACAAAAATTAAGGATTGGAAAGAATTTGACTAGGAGAGGGCACTACTGCCCCACACACCCCTATTAGCCTTATGCAAAAAATGTTAAAACATGTTATCATGACAATTGAACATTTGAAACACGATTGCAGAGAAACTTGTGCTTAAAAGGTTAGTATAAGCATCTCGGTGATGATTTTGGAACACATTTCATATGAAAGCCATAAATATAAGGAATGTATTATTGTAGAAGACAAAACAAATTTTAGATTTTGTTGATTTCTAATTTTTCATACACAAAATTATTTTAAAATAAATAATTAAATTTAAGTTTAAAAAACTAAAAAATACGCTTTTGGAGTTAATCAAACTATAAAGCTTTAAACCATTTCAAATTATAAGTTTACATGCACCTTATAATACATCAACATGTAATATAGTTTAGCCTTTAGTACTAATAATAGCATTCAAAACCATCAACATGTAATAATATAGTTTAGCCTTTAGTATTAACAATAGTATTAAATATATCACATTTATATTTTTAAAGAACGTGAATTTTATCTTTTATTCAGAGTTACATACATACTGACAAACCCACATGTGAAACTAGTAAAAGCGTATTAAAAACAAAACCGCCATTAAAAAACAACTGGGAGCTAAACAGAAAAAAATAATACATGATATTTACATACAACTTCATACCCATACCTAATTATTAAATTTGTTTACCTTTTTCAGTACAAAAATCCATTGAACAAAACACTCACTCATAAGATGAACAATATTTTTTATCCCTAAACTAAAACTATTTTAATACATACCTCATTATATGTTCGTTTCTGAATATTTAATTACATTTTGCAGTCTCATTCTATACACTACCTAACCTAACTAGGTTTAATTTTAAAGAAGTTTTAATTTTAAAATTAGTTTCTAATTAAATTAATGTTAAAGGATTCTGTGGGTAGTCAGTTAAGTTAGGTAACATAATTATAGAAGGCACAGACTACAAAAGGCGATTAAGAAACTGTATATAATTAGTTAGGTATTAAAATTGTTAATAGTTTAGTGATTAAAATTAGCGTTTATTTTAGGAGTAGGTGTTTTATTTAGTGGATTTTTGTACTGGATTGCAGAAGTTTTGGAAAATATTTTATAACTTTCGATTATTTGAAAATGTTTCATTGTTGTAAAAAATGGTAGTTTTGCATGTTTAGAAGATACATGAAAAATCAAGAAAAAAATTAATGTTTAAGAGTAATATAGTGCTTTTTAAAAGGCTCTACACTATGATACCGGGTAAAAAAGAAAAAAAAAAGAGAACATATTTTTTTTTAATTTTTTTTCATCACCCCAAAAAAAGCTGAAATTTTATAATTTTTTGGTTTTTCTGGCTTGTTCCTGGATCAGAAGGTATTATTTGATTTCAATATATTTTTCAAAATTTCAGAAGGCTTCACCAAACGTAACTTTTCCGTCCAAGAGCATTAAAATAAAACATTAAAACAAAAATTTTAAAAAATCGCTAAAAACACATGAAAATTTTCATTTTTTCAAAATTTCAGGCTCGTTGCGGGAACGGAAGATATTATCCGATTTCAAAAATTTTTGTTTTGTTTTGTAACTCTTCACCAATCGCAACTTTTCCGCACTATTACGATTCGAAAACAAAAACTTTGTTTTTTTCGCTCCACCCTAGTAGACAATCCAATTTTTTGTCCATTAGTGAGAAGTCTGCTTTCATACAGCTTGCAGCATTTCAGAAAACTTTTTACGCGGATATACTTGGTTTTCACAGACAAGTGTGGCATCTCGGAACGTTATACGGAATAATATGTGACGATGAGACGGTTTTTTAAATTTTGAGCCACGGTTTTAACATTATTGCCAATCCTAATACAGTAGTTTATATAAATCAGCATTCGCACTACTCAGGCATGTGCTGCCTGAGTTAGTGCGTAGCTAAAAGTATGCATCTATCTTTGTTTAATCAAAAAGATAGAATGTTGCATTTTTTCCTTGAACTCTAACAGTAAGGTTTTTTTCTTCAAGTTTAAAAAAAATTATAACTTTAACAGATCCCGAGTTACGAAAAGCAAACGTATTATAGCGATTAGCTTTAATTAATCTCTTCGAAAAATATGATTTGTCTACTCTTTGTAAAGTTTGACCTTGAAAGTAGAATTTTAAATGTGGTGTGGTGGTCCCTAAATCTTTGGTCAAAGAATTTGGTGAAAGATCTCGAGAATTTACCCCACTTGCAGTCTTTAATAGTAATCGAGGACACAAACATCAGATAAATAACTTTCGAGACACATTTTACACTTTTTAAAGTGCTTTTATAGTTCTTGATTAATTTGAATAAGTTTTTTAAACACTAGGGGGAGGGGAGAGTGTACTCTCTACCGGTATTGGTAGACAAAATATATACAAAAATATTTTTTAAATAATTTACTTTAATTCATTTGCTATAAACAATTATTTTTAAAAAATTCCTTTTAAAAAAATGAAATATAATTAGTTTTTTTTAAAACTATTCTTTCCCCAAAATTAACACCTTGCACCTCCTGCAACACCCATGTAGGCACCGTTTTTGTTACTGAGATATAAACTAGCAGAAAAGAGTATTTCTAATAATAAAAATTAAAATTAATGTACTTTCTCGATTTTAGATGGCAGCACAAACTGATATGTAATTCAGATTTCGTACAGTAGAAAATACCTCATTAATTCAAACTACAAATACACACACATAAAATTTTTAAAAAAATCACAGCAAAAGCTGTACTTTGAAGTTAAGAGAATGAAACAAATAACTTCATGAAAAACTTATTAAAATTCATTACAAATCTACGCAGTACGGTCTGCTTCTTCCTTTCATTGAATAAAATTAGACCCGCTTTTGTAACGAAAATAAATATTTTATAGAGTTCTATAGATTTTCTACAAGAAATATTCTTTAGAAAAAGTTTTTATAGATATCTACAGCCAACTCTATAGAAAAAAAGTTTAGAAATATTTCTTTGGAAATCTTTAGATAATTTTATAGAACCTTCTTCCAGAAGTGTGTGTAAGAATCAATCAAGAGCGTCAAAGAAAAGATTCATTTGAAAATATTTTGTTGGGAGTTGCGAAAAATTGCTAGAGTTCAGGGGCTTAGGAACTGGGGGAGCTCTGGCTCCCCCTAGAATATTTCAGACCGGCTCAGCTCCCCCGGTAAAATTTCCTTAGTACAACTTTCTATAGCACATTTTTTACCTCAATCCTGTTTTCAAAAATGTGATCAAAAATCATCTAAAAGTACGTTAAAGGCTACAATTTAAAAAAATTGCTATGGATGATTTTGCTGCCCCAATTTCTTCCTCAACAGTAACCAAATCTTGAATACAATCTGCTTTTAAGACTGCTATTTCAAAATATATCGATCCTCTGAAGTCACTAAAAATTGGTTACAGTCATTTTTTTTTTAAATGTACCACTCGGAATTTTTCCAGGAGAGAAAATTTGAGACTTCTTTTGCTCAGCAAATTGAATGACAATTAAAACTAAATTCATATTAAAAATGTAAAAGTACTTAAACTTATCGTCGTCCTGATGAATGAGATATTAGTAATGTTTATTAAATTCCTTTTATTCACATAAAATGTAACATTATTTGAACATTTTGTTCCCATTATTTGAACATTTATGACTTCATAATTGAGTTTGTATGAATATGTGAAAAAGTGTCCTTTGCCACCCCCCCCCCCTCTACACACCAAGATAGTGCCTTGATCCAGCACTGCTCCGGGCTCCCCCTGTTTTTAGAAAGTTCCTACGACACTGCTAGATTTTTAAGTTTAAAAAAAGAAAAAAAAAACTAAAGCCTTGTTGTCAAGCAATGGATGTCAAATATATTTCTAGTACAGTATAGATAGTTTAAATTATCTACTGAGGTAAAAATAAAATAATATTTTTTTTCTAGATAAGTATTATTATTCATTCTTTTCTTTTTTCTTTTTCCATTTTCGTTTGACGAAAATTTGTTTGGCCTATTTCAAAAGTCACAGTACTTGAAATAGGTACTGTAACTTCTTATTTATTGTACAGTTTGTGTGCATTTTTGTTTTTCTAGAACTCAAAAGACTTTTGGTCAATATATTTATATTTTTCTTTAAATTCTTGATAATAAAAAAAATCTATTTACTTCGCCACGTGTTTTTTCAGTGCTTGCATTGACATAAAAAATCGATCAAACACTTTTTTGCTAGAAAAAAATGAATGCAAGTCAGTTTTTCAACTTCAAAACTCTGCTCCTTTTTCTGACACAGCTCAATCTACACGTTTTGATGTTAAAAATGCTATTTATGTATGTAACTCTAAACCCAGGCCCGTCATTTGGAGGGGGGGGGCAGGGGGTCAAATGCCCCCACCCCTGACTTTGAGAAATCAATGTATTTACATGTAAGTGGGCGTGGTTTTTGTTGTTTTCTGGTGAAATTGTATTGTGTTTTTACCCTTTGCCCCCCCCCCCCCGGAAAAACTTTAAATGACGTCCTGTCCAAACACTGTCGAATATTCCTTTATCTCTAAATTTTCATTGGGTCCCTAAGTCTTGTTGAGAAACTTGTGAGACTGAAAACTTCTTGCAACTTGAACTACCAATAACTCAAAGCTTTTAACCTGTCCCTTGAGACTTTGAGTACATGAGACTCGACTGTACTTTATTAATACACAGTTATGAATCTGCCAATCTACTTCTAAAGCTGTATATTATCGTAATTCTAAACTTGTCCCTATGAAGATAATAGTAGCCTTTTAACTGTCAAGTTTTTTCGATGATATTAAATTAAGCACAGATTAACTTTATCCGAAATAGATTCAGGTTTGACAAAGAGATAAGCCAAATAAACTTCTCCTGAGATATATTCGGGTTAAGGCACCTATAAAAAGAGAGCTGCCTTAAAGAGAGCTGAGAGCTATGAGGAAAACGTTTTTGAAACTCATGCTTGAAAGAAGTGCTTTATGAAAATGGGCTTAGTTACAGAAAATATCAACCAATACACCATTTTTAAATTTTTAGAAATAAGTTATCTTTCTATATTTACGTAGTGAATATTTCACCTTATTATCACTTTTCACCGCCAGAGCTACCGGCGACAATATTAACGTGTTTCGAAATATACTTGAAACGATGCGGGACCCAAAGCTGTCATGGAACCAAAACATCGGATAGGTCATCCAGTCTTCCAAAGGAGTTCTAATTCAGGTATAACATCATGCACTCAACAAAAAATTACTCTGAGTATACTCGGACGTGACATTTCGGAACATCAGTGCTGTACTCCAGACATGACAGTAAAAAGGGCCGGCCACCTTGTCTAGTAGTCAGAGGAGTCTGACCGGGTTGAGGAAGACCAGGGTTCGAATCCCGGTTCGGCGATGGATGTACTTCCCCGACTCCTGTGCGAATGAGTGTATTGTGAATGGTTCCCGCCCTATAAACGGATTTACACCTTAATGGTGCACAAAAAACGGAAGCCGTGCCCAGTGGCGGAGCACGGAGCCACGTACCACCTCCCCTCTTATTTTTTACCCAGGTGCAAATTCACATATTTTAATTAGAAATTTCATTTGAACTGTCGGTGTGTGTGTTAAATATTCTTTTAAGGAATAATCTTTTTGAACAAAATAATAGAGCTATTAACATGCATCCAATTTTTATCTATACCCATTTTGCTTATTATACCCGCATTTAACTCTGAATAAGAAGATTCTGTGTAGAAAAACGTAATATCTGTGTACAAAAAACGGAAAAAAGAAATGCGTGCAAAAAAAGCTTTCAAAACGCAAAACTGTAGTCTCGTTAATGGGACATGATAGTGGATGTAAACAATGCAATACAAGGTGTGACAATTAAGTAACGATATTTGTCTCAAAACTAAGCTTTATCTTCCAGTATGCTTTAACCTACTTCCAGGGGCGCAGCGAAGGGGGAATTTTGAGGGTTAACCCCCCCCCTTCCTTTTTTTAATTCGTGAAGGTTCGACTACCAAAAAAGTAGAATGCACAAAGAGCTATTTCACACGCAGACTTGATATTCGGACTTGATCGTTGGCACTTTTCGGCCGATGCCGATTGTTTAAAAACGGCTGATTATTTTTCTTTTTGAATGGCCGGTGGCCGATGGAAAAGTTCAATAAATGGTAGCTGAAATGTATTTTCAAATATCTTTTAAGGAACAATAATGCATTTATTACATTGTAGAAACTTATGAGAAGTAATATCAAAAAAAAAAAAAAAAAAACATGAGCATACTTGATATTAGGGCAGGACCGATGTCATTTTTTGGCTGATGAACCGATGCAGATTGTTTAAAGAAGGCAGATTGCCGGGTTTTTTCTTTTTTTTTTTTCAAATGGCCGATGGCCCATGGAAAAACTTAACAAATTGCAGCTGAAATGTGTGTTTTAAACATTTTTTAAAAAAGACTATTTCTGTGAGCTTGATTCGCACTAAAAATATATGAAATAAAATAAATGTATGATTTCTAGAAGGCAACAGTCAAAATTTTCAGTTGATCTAATTATATCTTTATGTGCTGATTAATGCTAAAACATACAATAAAATTTAAATTAAAAAATTGACAGAAGAAATAGGCGGTATAGTGAAATCTATTCATACTAACCTTAATACCGCCTATTTATTCCCTCATTTTTTAAAAAAATCGGCTGCCCGAATAGAGAAGGGGCCAAGATCTTCCGAAGTCTTGGTCTCAAATAAACTACTAGGTACGTGGAAAACACAAGGCTTCAAGAAGTTCTTCAATGCTGGGGAGGGAGGAAGACTAGGGCTCCATCGTAAGCAGTCATCAAGTGCTAGGAAAAAAGCAGTGCTTCTGCTGAAAGCTGACGAAAACCACGAGTACCAAAGGAATTTGACTAAAGAGAGAAGGGGCCAAGAAAATCTTCCGGACTCTTGGTTCCAAATACGAGGCTTCGAGAAGTTCTTCAACGCTGGAGAGGGGGATAAGACTAAGGCTATGTTGCAAGCACTTATAATGGATGCCCTTTTCCAAGCACTTGATGACTCCTTGCGTGTGCAAGCAGTCATCAAGTGCTTGGAAAAGGGCATAGTTTCTGCTAGAAAACAGGCCTCCATTTTTGTTCTTGGAACAATTTCCTAAAAAGCTAAAGCGTTTCGAAAACATTAAAACCTACTTCAGAGTTTCAAACTTTGTGTAAAGTTATCCTGCATTGTCCAATTTTAATAGCACCACGTGCGAAATATCCCCCGCTAAGTTCCAATCGTAAATCATGTGTGTATTTGATCGTCAACGCCTTCAAAATGATATGACAGCAGAGCAAAAGAGTTGAGTAAGTTATGGCTGATTTGAAATGAAAACAATTTTGAAAATGTTTCAACATTTAAAACTAAAGCGTTGAGTTGTTTAATTCAGATCAGTGAATTCAAATTGAGCCATGCTAAACAGATGTACTTACTTCATGATCAATATATAGGGTTGACTATAACCATAAATACATGTTCCCTGCAATCACTGGCTCTTATGATTAGGACTGTAACTACAGTTGGTCAGTTGATGTTTTGATGCTGTAATTGCCCATTTGGGAGCTTGAAATGCTCTCTGTTTAATTCAATTTCCCTTACAGAGGATGTGGATGGAACTTTTATTATGTAAAGAGTATTTTCGTTCATCCTGCCAAAAGGGCAGGGCATATCCTTGAATTATCCCCTGTACTTGCTCGGTCATGTGGCGACAGAATCCCGTGTGGTCTGACTGAGATTTGTGGTGTGGGATGCTCTTCTGGAAAGTTCTTCAAGAACTGATGGAGCCCATTTCTGAGATGGGTAGCCGGTGGTGTTCCTGCTGTTTTGCTTGGTCCACTAAACAGCAGCACTAAGCTTTGATGAGTGCTAGTGCTTTTGCATGAGGGAATCATCATGTTTTAATTCTTGTTTTCTTGTTTTAGTGAAAGATTGACCCCCCTGGTGTGAGAATTTTATGTTGTTTTAACCTGACAATGTCTGCTTTATGGCATCTACTCAAAGGTGGACTTATCAAGTTTTTGAACTTTTTTCTAGAAATTTTAACTTATTTGGGCGGTTTAGTAATGTTTTTCTTCCATAATAGTTGAACATTATTTTATATGCATTTCTTCTCGCTTTATCTAAAATATGAAACAAATTATATTTTGTAATGCAGCAAGTTGTCGATATAAATTGATAAAAGCAATAAAAAACTTTATTTCTGTATGTGACATCAATTTAAAATGAAATACAATTATGAAAACTAAATATGGACATTCTACATAAATAGAAATGTGCATTTTAAACATGTTGTTCTTTGTACAGTTGATTTTTTCAAATGGAAATTCTTGTTTTGAATGGTAAAATGTTGCTGTCCCTCCTCCCTTTTATACCATACTCATACTAAAGTTAAATTTTGTACTTATTTAGATTAAAAAAAAAATTGACATTGTTGTATTTTATGGTATATATTTAGTTCATGTCTGATATGCATTTAGCAACATTCTTAATAGAGTTTCACTTCTTACTTTTACATCAAGTTAATGTTTACACTACTACAATGACTTGTTGCTCATTGTGCATTTTAGGCACTTAGCAAAACATAAAAAGTGATTTTGAAAAATTCCAAAAAAAAAAAAAACCAATAAACAACAATTAGGGTAGATGCTTCAGTTATGGACACTTTTAGGGAAAGTTTGAAAAGGAAAATTTATAGAAAATGACTGACTGAAGTGTATTAATTCATGCAAATATCATTATGTAGTATATTTACTTGGCTCTGCAACGATTTTAAAATATTGGGATAGAACATTTTTGATTTTGAGTTAAAAATTACCAAACATCTTTTCCCAATTTGTACCAGTTATGGCCACCTCTACGCCAGTTTTGGCCACATTCATTAACCAGTCATGGCCATCAATATATTTTTCTTTGAAAATATGTTTAGAAAACATTTGAGTACTATAATGTAATGTAATGAATTATTTGTATGTAAACATATATAAATATACTTACATTTTGTTTTTAAGGTAATAGTCTGGTAACTTGGGTTCAGAAAATCGAATTTTTTTTTTTTTTTTTGCTTAACTTGAAAGTACAATGTCTTGAGAATATACTGTGAAAATTTCTGACAGAAATTCGAAATATTTCGGGAGTTAGAACGAGTGTCCTAGAGCACCTCAGAGTCTAACCTTTAAAATAATAGTCTGGTAACTTGGATTCAAAAAAGCTTTTTTTTTTTTTTTTTGCTTAATTTGAAAGTACAATGTCTTAAGAATATACTGTAAAAAATTTCAGACAGAAATTCGAAATATTTCGGGAGTTATAATGAGCTTCCTAGAGCGCCTCAGAGTTTGTTGTTAAACTTTAAAAGCGTTTTTCTCAAAACATTGTTTTTCTGGTCGGCCCAGGTCCTAACTTTTTTTCTACTGAACCGATTGCTTTCAAATTTTAACAGGCTGTTCTACACACTCATAGTTCTCGTCGGAACTAACGAGAATGTTTTTCATCCCTAACTTTTTATTTTACAACCCTTTCTTTGCTAAAAAAGGACTTTTTTTTTCAAAGTCCGCCATTTTATTATTTACCCTTGAAATTTAACTTCAGTAGTTCCGATCAGAATGACATATCTATAGATTAAGAATAATCAAGAATATTTGATTTCAGATAACATCAAGAGCCAAAATCACCCGGGCCACCCCCGCGCATTTTTTTTTTTTTTTGAGGTTCCAACTTTGAGGGGCAATAATAATAGTAAAAAACTATTAAATTTTTTCAAATAAATAATTTTTTATATCTTCAATATGTAAATAAAAACACTCTTAATATTCAAGAAGATTCATTTTTATTTTCCTATAAAAAACCACCCTCCAAAAAAGCCGTGAAAATAGGCATAAGTTACC
Organism: Uloborus plumipes; assembly: GCA_038373865.1. Taxonomy (NCBI): domain Eukaryota; kingdom Metazoa; phylum Arthropoda; class Arachnida; order Araneae; family Uloboridae; genus Uloborus; species Uloborus plumipes. The sequence goes on along the minus strand of JAXGGA010004023.1, from coordinate 68,899 downwards.
AGACTACTACCTTAAGCCAACTATATGTATAAAACTAAATGTTAGTCAATTTTAGAACTTATGGATGCTTAGTAGAAAAAAATCATCAAGCAAATAAATTATTTAATTCTAACAGAAGATAATGAACCTACAGACTTCCTTTTGGGATTAAATGAAAGCTGATTAGATGTACTGAACTTACATGTCCTTTTTTTGTCTTGTAGAATAGGAATTTATGTTGATATTTGGTCAAAAATGTGATCAAAGCATAATTTTTTCGTTTTCTGCAAAAATGACAAATTGTTGAAGTATGATTTCTCCTAAACTATTGGTTTTCCAGAACGCCACTTGAGCTTAAATTATTGTAAATTTAGCGTTCTTTACAATAGTAACTGCATGTATCATCAAATCAGTTGTACAGTTTAATAGTAAAAGGAAAATCAGAAAAAAAGTCGGGATAAGACTACAGCCAACAAAAACCATCATAAACATAGCAAATTCAATGAGCGAAATTAACATCCCAGATTTTTTTTAATTATTAAAAAAATATTTTAATACAGTGTTACTCTTTTTATACCATTCTATGCATTTTTTTTTACTATCCGGTGCCCCCCTATCATTATTAAAAAACAATTTTCATCATTTTTAAAACAAAGATAAAATTTTTGAATATTTATTTTTTTGCGATTGTAAATGAAATATTGAACCTACAGACTTCTGTTTGGGTTTAAATAAAAGCTTATTAAAAGTAATGTAATTAAATTCCAATTTTTGTCTTGTAGAATAGGAATTTATGTTGATATTTGGTCAAAAATAGGATCAAAGCATAATTTTTTCATTTTTCGCAAAAAATGACCAATTTTTGAAGCACAATATCTCCTAAACTATTGGTCCTACAGAACGCAACTTGAATTTATCTTAATATAGTGTTCTTTAAAATGGGTACTCACATGTGTAATCAAAAGTTGCATACTTTAGCAGTTATAAAGAACAAACTAAAAAAAGGCGAATTTTGCAGCGAGCACAGGTTTTAGAAAAGGGCAAACTTAGATTTAGACTACCCTAAGTGACCCAAACAGCATATTAAAAATTTAGAACTACATCGTAATTTGCGATTTTAATGTGCACTATATGACTGGACTATATGTGGCCAAAACATGCAATATATTTCATGCTCCAGTTTCGGCTACCCTCTAATAAAGATGAAAAATAACTAATTTTAATGTAAAATCAAAATAGACAGAAAGCTTACTTCATAATGGCGAACATCAATCAGTTTTAAGAACAATTTCTGTTTCTCTTAGTCAGTTGTTAAAGGAGAAGGAAAACTTTGTTCCTTAAGAAAAATCTTAAGAGTTGTGAATAAAAATCACATTCTAAAATATTTATTTTTCTTGAAAGTCACAGGTTCTAAAAAATGAACCAATGAGGTTGCAAGTCATAAAGAAAGGCTTGATTTTGTTGAAAAATTGTACCTGATAGGTTATATAAATATTATATGTCAAATATTGGGGAAATTGAAATAAAGTGGAGATAACCAGTGTAGTGGCCATAACTGGAGCATCTACCATACAAAAATTCTGAAAAGAAAGATAGAGGAAAAAAAAAATAAGTACACCATACAAAACCAATAATCAATATGAGTGCAAATGGTAAACAAAATGCTATACTGTCTGTCCACGAAAAGCGCGCCTAGCACTTGCAAACAGTTCCACTTAAAAAACGGGTAAATGGGTTGTGGGGGATAATTTTCCGAAGTTTTCAATTTAAAACTAGCATTTGCTACATCTTTTTGACATATTCAACTAAACTATGTATTTGAAATTAGCATCGTTCCACGTAGTTTGATATGGTTCCAAATGCTTTTTATTATTCTCCCCTAATTATTATCTTACCTAACACCCCTACTTTGGTAAGATCAGAGAAGACCTGATGCATGCGTAAATGAGCGGAAGGTTTTACCACAGAAGATCAGACAGTATGAAGTATTTTTTTCACTATTTGTACTTCATTTTCTTTGATTATTGATCTTATTTATACTTATACAATGATTTTAGCATGTACTGCTTCTGTATTGACAAGAATTAATTGCATAAAATTTCACTTTATGGTAAAATCTCAGATTTATAAATCATATTTGCATTTCTCAAAAATATTATGTCACAAGATATAGGTGCCCCCCCCCCCCCCAGGTTCAATAGAACTCAATTTCATTTCTTCGGAAGCTGTTTTGGAAGTCGAACCTCCATGTCGTTGCTGCTGCTGGGTCCAGCTTTATTCGTGATAGCCTGTATTAGGTTGTTAGTGATATTTGCCTATAAGCAGAAATTTGTCATTAAAAGAACTGTATTTAAATTTATTTAACACTTCATAAACTAACAGAAAAAAAAATATTTAGCTAAGGAACATAAATAATTCATGGTATGAAAAACACAAGTTATGGTATGCCTGGGAAAAGTCATTTCATATATAAAATGATGATTCATCAAGAATATGATGCTCAATCCATTTACACAATTGAGACATTTTTACGCATGTAAAAGGGTTGATAAAATAAAAAGGTACATAAAGTAACATTCCATATATAAATAATTGTTTCAATATATATTAATTGAATTCATATTAAAATTCAAAAGAAAGGTCAATCATTTTTCATTCAGATGTGACAACTTTTCTCTACATAAGAAAAAACAAAAAATATTGCGGCTTATTTTGGGTATTTTTAGTGTATAAAATCCAGACTTTAATAATGATTATAATGCATTCATATTTTGTTAGAATATCTAAAACATCACTATTTACAAATAAATAAATAAATAATACTAATACAAAAAAAAAATGCTAATCCCCATCTAAGTTGTCATAGAATAAACTACAATTTATTTTGCCCCCTTAGAGTTTACATCAAAAGTACATATTCGGTTTAATATTTTATATTTTGCAAGAATGAGAGTGGTCAGAGAGCAAAAAGGTGGATATCCAGAAATTTGTGGCAAAGACATGTGGAAAGTACATTACCTAAAAATGCATTTTAAATGCTTCTAGAAGGGATGTTACAAAAAATTTAACAAAAAAGCACCAGATTTACTAATTTTAGATACAACAAAAAGCTTCCCCATGCTAATTCACATCAAATACTTGGCAAGAAAATAAAATTGTAAAGATTGTTTTTTGTTCTCAAAATTTAGTAATCTATTATTCTTTGAATTTCAGTTATAAAAAGAACAAGGACTTAAAATCTAACATACAAAGCACAAATCAAGTATGTTCAAGAAAAGAATTCACATTCAACTTGTGACAAAAATTCATCACTATAAAATATCTAAAATTTTGGGTCATTCCTGCCCCCCCCCCCTCTTTTTTATTTTAAGTTTTCAAGACTTGATTGTGTGCTATGCATTTTGGTAAAAATTGGATACATCCAGAAATATCACAGCTGTCAACCAAAAGATGAAATAAAGATCACTGAAGTTGCAAAATTAGTTGATCATGAAATAATAAAACTGTAACGAGGTGCAAAACCTAACCATTTGAGAATTTCCAGAAATATTTTGTAAGCTTTCTTGAATACATAGAAAGGTAAAACATTCAAAATTTTATACAAATCAGAGCTTGGGTGTCAAAGCTTTTTTTTTTTTTTTTTAATTAATTTTACAAGCTAAAAACGAATCACATAACGAATATTTAAAAAATCCACTATATTTCTAATATTAGTAGACATTCTGTTATAGCTTTATAACCTGTAAATTGCAATTGATTTAATTAGTGTAAACATAAGGTAATAAAACAATTTCTGTCATTAGTCTATTTTATGTGTTTACACTAGCCTTTTGTTTAGTTGCAAACATAAGATATTCTTATGTAATTACAACATTAAGAAGACAAATAGAATGAAAATATTACATTTTCACAGTACATGGAATTAAATAACTTTATTAAAACACCTCAAATTTTTCGTAAGGCTCATGAGTGATCGTTTCAAGATAAAATTTGTAGTTTTATTTCACCCTGCTCACCTTCACTACAAATGGGCTGCAAATATCCTTAAGTTTATGTACAGCTGAGTTGATTTCTTCAAGTTTAATAGCAGCATCCTCTTCTTGTAAATACTTCAGCGACTGCAATTTAAAAAGATTCAGATAAGATGGCAAAACAAGAATTTTGATGTTTTGTGATTCTATGCTGGCATGATGAGAGAAAAAATAATCAGTCGAGTCTCTATAACCACCGTGAATGTTATTTAAAAAAAATTTTGGGTGGGATGGTGTGGAAGATCCATAACCAATGCATGTTATGAGAGAAATTAATGAAAATTATGTCCACTTATAAACCATGTAAATATTTGATAGTAAACACCCAAATAAATATATTAAATCTTCAAAGCCACATTTCCTCACAAATGAAGGGAATAATTGCCACATCTGTTTAAAAAGTTAAATTAGAAAATGATACTAATAAGTGTATGTTAGTAAATCAAATTTGCTTTAAATGTTAAATTATTGGTGAGAAATAGAAACTCACAATTCAAGCAACCAAACAATAATAATCAATCTAGTTTTGAAGATTGGATAACAAATTAGAAACTTTTAATATAAATTACAGACTTAGCTATGAAAATAAAAAAGTTAGAACACACAAAATTCTGTATATTCCAATATCTGGACAATTTAAATATTTTTTAAAGAGTACAGTTTACATACATACAGATCCATGTATGACCCCTAATAGCACAATGTGTCACGGATAAGTCACAGTGACGTCCCTGCGAGTCACAAGCGTCACAGTCACACCGTGACTCAATTGTGACGACGCACAAAAGTCACATTGTGACTCGTTTGCGACATTTGCATGTGACTTCACTACAACGTCGCTGTGACAGCTGAATTGTGACCGGTCACAATGTAATGTTGTGGAGACGTCACATTGTGACCTTAATGTGAATTTTCATTAAAATATTTTTTTACCGATTGAAGACCGAATTAATAATACCGAATTAATAATTTTACGTTACAAAATCAGTCAAAAAAATTTTTTAAGAGCCTCAATCACTTTCTAACAGACAGCAGTAACAAAAGCGACCAAGTGACAACCACTTGCGAATGTCAATCCGTGATGACGTCAAAATTGCAGTGACGGCCCTTACAACGTCAATGCAATTTTGGACAATTTGTGACTATTCCGTGACAACATGACACAGTCACGGAAACCGTTGTCGTGTAATTGTGTATTTGATGCGACGTTTTGATAGTTTGTATCGGTTATGCGGCTTCTCATCATTGTCACTATCAAATTTCTTTACTTACTTGTGACCTTTAAATGACGTCGCTGTAAAGCCCTGTAGTGATTTACAGCAGATGCGAAAACGGGGTATGATTATGAATAGCACAGTGACAAAAATAAGACGCTTTTGTGACTCGGGTACGTCACAAGTAAAGTCCCAAAGAGGTGGCTGCAACTTACGAATGAAAATTCGCGGCGACATCACAAGTGCAATCACATCGACGTGGATGTGACTCACTTTGTGACCACAATGTGACCTTCAGCAGCTCTTTACTTTTTGAGTTTCCTCTTGTAACTCTCGTCTAGTATAGTGGTTAGAATTCTTGGCTTGCATCCAGACGACCCGGGTTCGATTCCAGGCGTGGGACAATGGGTTTCGCAGCGTAACGGTTGGCGGAAAGTATGTTGATTCAATCCAGGTTCTTATATCAGTGATTTCTGATGTCAGTAAAAGACTCTTTTATTTTTTCAAAATTAAAAAAAAAATATTTTATGACAGGTCGTCGGGCGCCGTCACTGTGAAGTCGCATTGTGACGCCGCCGCAACTTCACACACAGGTCACTGACTGGTCACATCGGTCGCTGTGACTGCGATGTGAGGTCGCCAAACCGTCACTAGGTGACCTCGGTTGCAATTGGGTCGTCATGCGCCGTCACTGTAAAGTCGCATTGTGACGTCACCGCGGTCGGACATTCGTAAGTCGCGGTGACGTGGTTGCGACTGCGCTTGTGACACGGGTCTAGGGTCACAAAAGCGTCACATTTTGGTCACTGTGCTATCAGGGACATTGTATTTTATATTATCCTCATATATCATAATGAAAGGTACATTCCCCCCTCAGATGTCCTAATCAAGTTTATGGGGGAATGTCTTTATTTATTTATTTATATGTAATGGAATCACTGGCAGGAAAAAGGACCAATGCAAATGACAGGGTTCTCCATTGGTCCCTTTTTCAGTTTTATGTCTCTGAAAATCCTTTTCTTTCATTATCTTCGAATTTTTTCGTTAAAAATTTAAGTCTCATTTTAAATTTTCCCAGTATCCTTTGGTACATTTAAGGTAGGGTTTGGGAGGTTAAACTCCCACCCCCCAACGACAAAATTAGGCAGATCATTACGTAATTTCCCCTCACATTTCATAGCAAAAATCATGCAGAGTGAAGTTTTTTTACATGTACAGTAAAAACTCATGTATCCGGCATTCAAGTAACCGGAATGCTCAAGTAATCAGAGAATTTAGTCAGAGATTCTCAATTTTTTAATTTAACAAAAAAAGTCGATTTTCCGACTTATATAAAGCCTCATTTTTTCACAAAGTTAAAGATAAGTATCGTACATACTCGTGTCTAAGGCGATCAAGAATATGAATCCACCCTCCTTCCCTTTTTAGGAGAAAAATCGAAAAAAATAGAAAATCCACGGATAAGTCGAGCGCTTATTAAAAAAAATAATTTAAAAATCGGGAATTTTTTTTCAGCAATTTTTGAAAGTAAACGTTTTAAAAAGATGAGAAATTAAATGCAGTGGCCATTATTATATTGAAAATTGATTTTCATTCGCTTGTACAGAAAAGCTACATTTTTGAGATCACGATTTTTGTAAAGTGTTCGCTTTCGTGGGTACGATTTTTGTTACCCGTCGTTTTAATTTTGAATTAATATCAATAAAATTTTGTGCTGTAACTGAATTGCATTTTTTTTTAAAACAATGAGCATTAATTCACAACCACTACTGGAAAATTCTGGAGTACAGCAATTCCCGCACTTTTCGCATCATTGGTCTTCTACAAAAATTGTTTAGTCTTTATTTTAGTAACAACCTAACCTTATTTTACTTTTTAACTAGTACTTACTTTTTAACTAGTTTACCATGCAAAATTACAGCAGAATTTGTAAGTATTTACTTCTTTAGCGTTTGCTTAAAAGAGTTGGACAAAAATCAGGAAAATGTGCTTATGCTTGAGCAATTTTTCCCAAGAATTGTTTAGGAAAATGTTTCAGAAATTCTGCCCTGCGCATAAGTCAATTCCAGATAGTCAAACTTTGACTGTATATTTACATATAATATACATAGGACAAAGTACTAGGAACAAACAATTAAAATCAAGTCTTTCTTCGATCATTCAATTAACAGCCACCACAAGTTGAAAGTTTGCCACCTAGTGGCGGTGGTAGGGAAGAAATCAATCGAGCATTTGGCAGTGTAACAGTTGCATGAAAAAATACTTTATTTAGCCAAGTGTGATCATGTGTGACTTCCTCCACATAAAAAGCGACATGATAATTGAAGCCCGCCTTGCTGGAACGTCAGTGTCCAGAATAGCCAGCCTTGTAGGTGTTTCAAGGACTACTGTATTTTCTTCTGCCTCTATAGAAGTTTGGTAAGACCTCATTTGGAGTATGCTGTTCAGTTTTGGTCTCCTTATCTGAAGAAAGATATTAATTTATTGGAAAGGGTACAAAGAAGGGCTACAAGGTTAGTAAACAGATTTTCTAATTTAGATTCCAGACTTAGAATGCTTAATATGTATAGTCTTGAGCAAAGGAGAACCAGAGGGGACATGATTCAGTTATTTAAATTTATCAAAATGAATGATGTTGCAGGGTTAGATTTTTGCACAGAAAGCAGGACAAGGGGTCATTGTTTTAAGCTGTTCAAATCTCAGGCTAATCTGGAAATTCGAAAAAATTACTATTTTAGCAGGGTAGTGGGAATTTCGAACAGTTTACCGGAAGAGGCGGTAAGGAGCAATGGAGTAGATAGCTTTAAGAGGGCCATTGATCTTCATTGGGGTCTTTAATTTGACTAGGACCAGCCCAGTTGGGCCCAGAGCCTGCTGCTGGTCATCACATTTGTATTTGTATTTGTATTAAGAGTTATGACAGCTTGTATAAATCAGGATGAAGTGTCTTCTGTGAAGCACAAGAGTGGGCAAATGTTGAAGTTGAAGGATCATGATAAACGAGTGTTGAAGAGGATTGTCTCCTGAAAACGAAAGATTACACTGCCTCAGATAGCATCAGAGATGAATACCCACCTTCAGAGCCCCATATCAATGAAAAATATTCAACGAAAGATGTATGCTGCACATATTCATGACAGAGTAGCTATTCCAAAACCGTTAATTTTGCACGCAATATGCTATAAAGAGACTGTAACGGTACAGAGACCACCTACAACACACTAAAATGGCAATAGGATATGGTCTGATAAGTGATCATTTACTTCATCTCATACCACCGGAATTGTGTTCGTCTGGTGAACATCAGCAGAAGCAGATATTGATTGCTTGGTTCCAACCATGAAGCATGGAGGGGTATTGTGATCTTGTGGGGAGCTTTTTTTTTTCCTGTGGATTGGGGCCTCTTGCTGTTCATGAGGAAGAAGATCACAGGCGAACATTATTAAAGCATTCTCTCCGATTATCTTTGCCCTATGCTTCAAACTCTTTCTGGAAGAGTGTCCTGTGCTTCATGATGACAACACACCTATTCACACACCACTGAGGTCAAACAAGGTTACATCAGCATAACGTTGAAGTGGAATATCTGACGTGGTGTCCCCAAATCACCTGATATGAGCACTAGGGTGACCCAAAAAAAAAACAAAAGTCGGAATTTTTTAATGCATACCCTCTTATTTTTTTCCTTTTACATCAACACAATTATAAAAAAAGTTTTATGCGATTTGAAAAACGGTAACCCGTGCCGACTTGCGTCCGAAGGTGTGAAATAGCATTTTTTCACTAGAAAAAATCGAAAAAAAAGCTTTTTTCGGAAATTCAAAATGTCATGTTGATAAAACGCTTCGTCTATATCCCAATATGTCCCACAAAAACATTTATCCAAATTAAAATATATTTAGGTACCCTACACGAGGCTTAAAATTAATAATTTCTTTCAAAAAATAGCTTTTTTTCTATGTATTTTGTAAAAAATGAAAAATAATTTTTAAGAAATTATCAAGATGAAACATCTGAAGCATTTAGCGCTAAATAGAAGTTTTTTCTCATTTTCTATTTAATTCTCCCGCAAATTACTCAAAATTACGGGGTTTTTTTTCAAGTTTTAAGTTAAGTTCTTCCAATTTAAATACATTTTTTATTATTCACCTACAAAGGCTGATTTGAAAGTAATGCTTTTCCGTGATTTTGGAACTTGGTATTTTCTTTAAATGTATCTGTAGTTTAAAAACATAAATAATTGAAATAAATATATAGAACAAAAATTAAAAAAATACATGGCAACAATTTATTTACAACAATATTGCAGTACTATAAAAATTACTGAACATGCTCTCGTTTTAATGTTTGTTTATTGCAGTCACCGTATATCTTTTGGTACTCTTGAACGCATTGTAACAGAAATTGTTTTTGCGCCTCATCAGCTGTTAGCAAACCATGTAAGTCCTTGGTCATTTTTACCGCTCCTTTCAGCTGTATCATTTACTGCTCTAAGCACTGAGACCGTCTTTTTCCCTTCAAGGAAGGAAATGTTATTTGCCCATAAAGAAGAACTCTCATTGAGAAAACAATCATCAATTTTGAGTCGAGTAAAAAAAGACTGGCTTTTAGCTGATATGAAATTATCAATGGCTCTCTCTGAAAAATAATAAAATAACAGGTAACAAATGCGCAATATGAGGAAGTAACTAATTAAGCAATTATAAAATCAATATACGAAACTTACCATAGAGTGAACCACAAAGTTGTTAATTTGATGAAATGTATCTTTAACTCATTTGTTACCTGTTATTTATTTTTTTGCAGAAAGAACAACTGATAATTTCATATGAGTTGAAAGTCTTTGCTTACTAGATTCAAAATTGATGATAATTTTCTCAATGGGAGTCCTTTATGTGCGAATAACATTTCATTCCTTGAAGGGAAAAAGACTGTCTCAGTGCTTAGAGCAATAAATGATACAGCTGAAAGGAGCGGTAAAAATGACCAAGGACTTTTATGGTTTGCTAAGAGCTGATGAGGAGCAAAAACAATTTCTGTTACGATGCGTTCAAGAGTACCAAAATATATACCCTCACTGCAATAAACAAACATTAAAACAAAAGCATGATCAGTTTTTTTAAATGTTTGTTCTATTTATTTATTTCAATTATTTATTTATATTAAACTACAGATACATTTAAAGAAAATACCAAGTTCCAAAATCACGGAAAAGCATTACTTTCAAATCAGTATTTGCAGGTGAATAATTAAAAAATGTATTTAAAATGGAAAAATTAAACTTAAAATTTGAAAAAAAAAAACCCGTAATTTTGAGTAATTTGAGGGAGAATTAAATAGAAAACGAGAAAAAACTTCTATTTAGTGCTAAATGCTTCATATGTTTCATCTTAATAATTTCTTAAAATTTATTTTTCATTTTTTACAAAATACATAGAAAAAAAGCTATTTTTTGAAGAAAATTATTAATTTTAAGCCTCGTGTGGGGTACCTAAATATTTTTTAATTTGGATAAATGTTTTTGTGGAACATGTTGGGATATAGTAGAAGCATTTTATCAACATGAACTTTTGAATACCCCAAAAAAAATATTTTTTTTAATTTCTCCTAGTGAAAAAGTGCTATTTCACACCTTCGGACGCAAGTCGGCACGGATTATCGTTGTTCAAATCTCATAAAACTGTTTTTACAATTGTTTTGATGTGAAAGGAATAAAATAAGATGGTATGCGTTGAAAAATTCTGACTTTTGTTTTTTTTGGGACACCCTAATGAGCACCATTAAGCCTTTTTAGGGTTTTTTAGAAAAAAAAGACTGTGCCCGTGTGCAAGGTTTCTCCTTCAGACTCTGAATTCAAGACAGTCTAGCGTGAGAAATGGGTAGGAATTCCAATGACCTATATTCAAAACATTTATTTGTTAGTTCCAAGTTAAGTACAAGCAGTCATTCATGCAAAGGGAAATCCAACGCCTTATTAATATAAGATTTAATTTTTTCACAGGTGTTCCTATTATTTTATCATATACCTGTATACCCAGTAGAAGAAATTGCGAGAAGCGAGATGTGCGTCGCTGATTTTTCAGAGGTCTGCAGATAATTTTCATAAGAAAAATAGGAAAAAATCACATAAAGCTCAATCAAAATTGAGAAAAAAAAAATTTTTGGGGGAGCATGAGAGTGATGATTCTTCGTGGCAAAATGTTTTGCTTCTCTCTTGCAATTTTAATTTAAAAAAAATTCAACTGTAAAAGTAAGAGTTATATCTTTTAAAAATGAAATAAGTTCATACTAAAAAATTGAAAAAAAAAAAAGAGAAACCCCTCTAACCACATCGGAAAAATTACACAAATTCATCACACAAGAATAGTTCTATCTTCTTGTGATATTAAAATCACACGAAGGTTCATTGCAATTTTAGTATTACTTTCGAGTGCTTTAAGTTTTCGTTATTTCCACCAGATGTATTGAAGACCATATTTGTTTTGAAACATCAAGTATGTACTTCGTAGAAAATCGTACGCCGTGCTTAATACTTCAATCCTTCTGCATTCTGTAATTGTTTGACTTATTTTGAAAGTTTGAAACTGCTTTAGCTTATAATATTTTAGAATTATCAGTTTTAGTTTTTATTTCAATAATTAATTTTTTTTTAATTGATATTTGTGCAGTTACAAATTTTTAGGAAAGTACTGAATTTTTAAAAACTATCCAAATAATTGTTTCATTTGTTTTCCAAATAAATATTTGTTTAAATACTTGAATTTGATTTCATGTTTAATAAAGTTCATACACAAATGAATCTAACAATTGAAAACAATAGCTTATGCTGTATATAGAAGGACTCAAATACATTCTAACTAAGTTTAATGTATTTAATTCTTATTCTTTACATATTAATGTAATATGCAATTAAAAAACATACTGTTACAAATCTTGTAAATAGTTGTTGTTTTTCCTGCCCTGCATCATTTTCACTAGTTTTGGTTTTATCTGGCAACATGTCGCAAAAGTATCTGAATATATCACTTTTATCATTTGTATACCGGCCCTGTAACACTTTGTAGTTTTTAAACTTGCCCTACATTTAATAAGCATGAAGACATTTTCACGCTGAGCTGCAAGGTTGTAGGTTTTTCTTTTTTTATTACTAGAATTTTTTTTTATTACTAGATTTTTTTTTTATTACTAGAATTTTCTTGAATGGATTATTTAAGTTTGTGAATTAACGAACACTCCAGATTTTGCTAGAATGTTGTAGAAATTTCCTTCCGAATATAAATAGCTGTCCAACTGCCTTGAACACAGTCAGTCAGTAGTTAGCTTCCTCAGATTGGATTTCTGAGAGGCTCGTTTTATTCGCTTGGGCGAATGTTTTGCTTTTGTAATTTCTTAATTACTGTTCACGTTAGATACGTGGTGCTGAGTTACTATTGAGAGTACAGTGTACTGTTTGCTACCTAATTGCTGGATGTTTAGCAATTGTTTCCTGCTCCTATTGTAAATAAGGGTACATACTTGCAAATAAATTTATAGTTACTTCCTCAAGATTGGAATGCTCATTTAAAGAAAGTTGAAGGTGCTACGGACTCGTTACAATACATTTACAATTCAGTGAACACAGTGATGTGTTGTGTTTCAGTAATCAATTAAAAATTTCAAAATCAACTATTTAAATAATTATTACTGAGTCCTTAAAAAATATTCACACTCCTCAAAAGCGCTTGATGTTAAGGAGGTTAAATTTCTCCCCTTCAATCAATATAGTTTAACAGGAGTTTATTGAGATATTTGGTAAAAGAGACAGCGAATGTGTTAAAAAGATCTTTACACTAATTAATTTTAATTTTTAAAAAGGAGTACGTACCCTGTAAAAGGTTGGTGTATTTTATGAAAACTTGAAGTAACACTAATAAAAATGCTGCAGATCATTTCCAACGACCCAAATAAGTGTTGCAGACTGGCTAGAAAATTTCTGCTTCTGGGCCTGTATATATCATTAAAAATCATTATATCTCTCTACCTGGAAAAATCTTGTATGTGCCACTAAATAATAATCATAATAAGTTGTATACATCCCTAACATGATAATTTAGAAATTTTGAATCAAACAGGGCAATGACAGTTAGCGTTCAAAACTATTGGTTGGGGTAATAAATTCATTCAGCATAGTTTCTTGTTCTAAACAAAAGTAATTTCAATAACAAGAATTTAAAATTGAGATGATTAATTGGCTAAAATTCATTCAACATAGTTACTTGTTCTAAGCAAAAATAATTTTAACATCAAAACAATTTTAGCTGATTAATAGGCTAAAATTGGCTGATAGGTAAATTGGCTAAGTGGCCAATTAATGAGTGCAGCACTAATGTTAATAACTCAAAGTTAAGATTAAAATAGATTATTTAGAGCTTTGGTTCATTTTTACTTAAGGACACACGGAAAATCTGTTGGGAGCTCTGAAATTTATTTTCAGAAACTTAGGAATATCAGGACAAAAAGCTAAAAATCAGAACAAAATATTTTTTTAACAGAGATGTCAGGACAACTACCAAGTCTACAGTAGATGTCATAGCAAAGATTTGGTCGAACAAAAGCCTTAGTTGGAATCTAATAACACCCTCAAACGTATTAGGGTAACAGACCATCAGACATGAATTTTCCTCAATCTATAAACCTAGTTTCAAATTAATTTTTGATTGCTTGTCTTTTTATATATTTTTACAATGTATTCAGCCTTCTCTAATGTTTATTTTTGCTCCTTTCTGATTTTTAAAAATACTTTTAAGTAGAAAATTGGATAATAAGAACAACATGAATCATTTAATATTGAAACCCAATATTTTACAGCTGAAATAGGTTTGAAAATATTACACTAATCCAACATTATTGAAATTGATTCCGTTATATAGGTTAGTTTACAAATTAGAAACAGGTAATAATCATTATTAGAAACAATTATGTTATTTTGATCAAATTAATGGATTAGATATGAATAACAGTAATCAAGCTTTACTAACCTGAGAAACATCAATATTATATGACTTGCAAATTTCAGAAATAAGGCTTGGAGGATTATCTGACTTTTTCTTAATAGTCGTGTCTTTCAAACCTGATAATCTGTGAATTATCAAAACAAAGAAGTACAGGTCAGACATCCAGAAATTATTACAGATAGAAATATAGTATAAAGTGTACAAGTGATAAAACAAACTAATACTAAAAATATATAATTATATGACTTGGATGAACAGTGGCAAAACTACTCCTTGGTTTCAGAGGGGGTTATATTTGAAGTTGTCACGAGGTTAAAAAAGGAGGGGGGGGGAGTGTCCAACCCCTTTTTTTCCACACTTTGTATGTATGTGCGTATATATATGTAGTACGCACTTGAAAATGCGTACTTACCGGACAGACTTTCAAAGAGTAACAACCTCTGACACTAGAATTGTGCCGTAGTCTTAAGAAATATTACTGCAGAAAAATGGAAGGGGGGTCCGGCGGTTTCGCCCCAGGAAATTTTCATAAATTGTACATTTAAAAACTCCATTCTAGACTATCTTGGTGATGTTCCAGGAGAGGATGTTCGATCTCTTACTCAGTCAGTAAAACACAATTGTCGGCCATTTTTAATAATGTGAAAGACATAATAATGTGTGATTTAATAATGTGAAAGATAGGATACAGAAATTCTTCCAAGTGATTTTTTCGAAATTTAAGCTCCATATACGCAATTTCAGACGAACCAGGAAATTGTCGATATTTATTTCCTAAAAAACGATGCTTAATGGTTCTGGGAATGGGAGGGGGTGGCAATGAAGTCTGTAACACTATGATATTCACAGAAGAATCGTACTTTTTTATTCTAGGATTTTATATTTTTTCACCTCATTTTTGCATTTTTTGGACCAATGTTTCGGGGGGGGATGTCCCCAAAACACCCCCCATAGTTACGCCACTGTGGATAATGGTACAGGATCTCTTAAATTATTGTAATTGGAAATTTCCGAGAAAAGAGTTAAAATGAATGCAATAAAAAGATAGGTAGCTCATAACATCACATCTGACAATTCTAAAATAGTTAAAACTATTTCACTAAAAAACAAAAAGTTACTATGTTCACATCATTTTCAAATTTGAACGCTGTTTCAATTTGCAACAATATAAAGCATTAACCAAAGTACTTTTAAAAGGAAGTAAATAAAGATTTCTAAAACCTTAATATTTTATCTGGAGTATTCACTTTTATTTATGCTATTTCATTGAATTATATTTCTTTATTATCAGTACAATGAAACTTCCTTCAGTGACCAAATCCTCTAGTTCTGGTCCATTATAATAAAAATGTTAATCAAAATCTCTATATAGTGAAACATCTGAACAATGGTAAAAGTTTACTGAAAATAGTCTTGTCAACTAAAGACTAAAAGAATGGCCACATTTGTAAAAGAAATTTGGAAAACTGATGAGAAGTGTTTGCTTTCTGTTTTTTTTTTTTTTTTTTTTGATAGCCAGAATCTTGTTGATCTTCCTGCAATAGCTTAGGACCAATAGAAAGGAAGACTATCATGAAAGACAATGTTTGCCCATTTTGAGACAACTCAGAAGTGTGGAAAGCTAAAAAATTCTTTTGCATCAAGGAATTTTTTCATATCTTTGTAGTTTTTTTCTCCTAAACGCATTCCTGTCATTTTGATGAGTCAATTGCTGTCTCTGCAGACTTTGAAAAATTAATGTTTTTATATTTTCATGGTTTGAATTCCCTCGGCAAAATTAAATTTCTAGTGTAGTTTCGCATCAAAGAAAGCCCAGATACCCCCATTTAGCTAAAACTGGGGGTCAAAATTATGCGTGCCATTGTGCCTTAATGGTTGCACATGAAAGACTGAATGCCATATTGGAGGATCACACTAGGTCCGCAAAAAGTCAAAGTTCCGTACACAGCCCCAATTGGAAGGGAAAAAAAACATAAATGGGGAGGGGGGGTTATTGTTTTCGAATATAGTTTGTATTGAATAACCCTGCCCCCCCCCCCCCGGGGAAATTCTAACTGTTGATCTGTCTAAAGGTCTCCAAACAATGTCACTTCCAAATAAAGATCATTGGAAAATAACTCCCTGAATAATTGTTCATAATCTGGAAAAATTAAAAACATTAAAACTAAACAAATAACAGTAAAAATTGCAGACAAGCATTTCAGTCTTTTAAAGAGCCCTATCTGCAATTTAAAAAAAAAAAGAAATTATGGATGTACCATTTAGGTAGCACATTTTAATTTTTGTAATGTTTTAAATTTTTCTACAAAGGTTAATGTTTTTTATTACGAACAAGATACAAAAGAGAAAAAATGGATTTCCCTGAGCTTTCCAAGGAGGAGGCTGCATTTCATGTGGCTTCATTTATAATTGAGGCGAAGATAAATGACACACAAAGATAAAGAAAGGGCTGTAGCTTTTTCTCTTTAAGAACTTTTATCCTTTCTTCATCCCCAAAACGAAGATTTCCTGCACTGGATGGTTTTGTGCCTTCTTTATGGTCTTGCATGGCCATGCCCTTGAAATTTTGTTGATTTCTAACACTCAATGTGTTTCTACATTAGAATACTGGTCATTTAAAATAGGGGAAATATGACTTCTTAAAAAAAATCATGGTATAAATGAAAAAGAAGTCAAGGTTCAAAAAAAAAAAAACAGATCAAAGTGGAAGGATGTAAATAAATCTGCTGGACAAAGAAATGAGAAAAAACAGAAAGGAAAATCTTGATTCACTATTTAAGTAACTAGCAAACTGCAAATTATGCAAAAAAGTTCCGATTTCAGATTTACTGCTTCAAACTATTGCTATAGAGACTCCTAAAAAGCTTAGCATTGAAAAGAAAATATATTTAAAGGCATAAAGTTCAATCTTTTCAAAAGAGACAATAAATATTTTGTTCTTTTTTGTAAAATATGATTCATGTAGAAAAGAAAATGTAATTTTTGAAACTTTTTTTAAACACATATTTTTTTCAAATTATTATTATAGAAATTACAAACATTGATTACAAATAGTTGGCAAATATGCAAGACACTGAATAATGGCCAGCAAACACTGGACATAATAATGACAATTACTCTAAATTACTGTACATTATTATTTTAAATCCCAATACTCTTCACATTTTCTTTAATGCTACAAAGAAAGAAATTCTAACAAACCTGTTGCTAAGTGATGGCGAAGGCTTTGACTGTAAAGGTTTCGATGATGATGATGATGATGGTAAATCCTTTGATCTTTCCCTTTCCAGCAGTACTTCATCTACGACCTGAAACAGAGCAGTTAGAACATTCTGCTAATGCAGGTCCTCCCAACAGAAATCTTAAACAGCTGCAAACTTTTATGTTATAATGCTGAACCGAACATGAAGTTTAATTGGATACACAATTCCGTAGCAACAACCACTGGACGGCATTGAATGTGAGACGATTGTAAGTTGAATCTCTAAAGTAAGTGAGCAAAAGTTGTTTGCCTCACATAACACATGGATCAATAAGTCCCGAGACTAACCCAGAAATGGCCCTCGTAGTAAACCAGTAACCAGGTCTTTCTAGAGACTAACCTTTGCTTGAAACGTGTCAAAAGTTTATGTCGATCAGACTAGAAACAGCTGAGTTATCGAGGTTGGAGTAAAGTCGTTTTGTAGTTTGTTTAAAAAAATGGAGAAAAACGAGTTTCGTGTTCTGATAAAACATTGTTTTTTAATGGGTAAAAACACCGTGCAAGTGAAACAATGAATTGAAAAATGTTACCCGGACTCTTGTCCATCAAAAGCAATGATTTGTCGGTGGTTTACCGAGTTTAAACGTGGTCGTACCGACACAAATGGCGCGGAACGCTCGGGTAGACCTGTGGAAGCCGAAACACTGGAAACTGTGAGTGAAGTGACAAAAATTATAATGAAAGATCGTAAAGTGAAGCTTCGTGAGATTGCTAAGATGACACAGATATCATATGGAAGTGTATTTACTATCCTCCATGAAAAATTGAGTAGGAAAAAGGTTTTTCCAAGTGGGTGCCACGATTGCTTTCGATAGAACAAAAACAGCAACGAGTCGATGATTCAGAAAGCTGTTTATCGCTATTTACTCGCAACAAAAAAGATTTCTTGCGTCGTTACGTGACCATGGACGAAACATGGATACATCACTACACTCCAGAGTCGAAGCGGCAGTCATCTGAGTGGCGTACAGCTGGCGAAAGCCGTCCGAAGCGTCCGAAAACGCAGCAGTCAGCTGGCAAAGTCATGGCGTCAGTTTTTTGGGATACGCATGGCGTGATTTTCATTGACTACCTCGAAAAAGGTAAATCGATTAACAGTGATTATTATATTGACTTGCTGGTGCGTTTGAAGGAGGAAATCGCAAAAAAACGACCGCACATGCAGAGAAAAAAATCCTTTTTCACCAAGACAATCACCCTGCCACAAGTCGATGAAAACAATGGCAAAATTGAACGAATTAGGCTTTGATCTGCTTCCCCACCCCCCATACTCGCCAGATTTAGCCCCCAGTGACTACTGGCTCTTTGCTGATCTTAAAAAAATGCTCCAGGGAAAAAGATTTGGCTCAAATGAGGAGGTCATCGCTGAAACTGAAGCTTATTTTGAAGCGAAAGATAATTTTTTTTATAAACATGGTATTGAAAAATTGGAAAAGCATTGGCCCCTAAAAGGTGATTATGTTGATGAATAAAAAAAAATTTTTGCAAAAAAATTTTGTTTTCATTGTTAGTCTCGGGACTTATTGATCCATGTGTTAAAGGAAAAACATATGGGGCTTGTCGAAAAATTGAACTTAGCAGTTTGCATTGAAAAATTTTACGGTAAGCATTTTCTTATTTGAATTTGTATCAGTTTTTTTTTTTTTTTTAAACCTTTAGGAGCCGGGCGGTACACATGTTGTACTATAACTCTATTTTTTTAGAGAACAGGGTTGAGATTTTCACTCGCACCCATTGGAGCCGGGGATTTTTTCAAGGTTTCATACGTCTGGTACGTCCAATCAACAAAATAATTTCAATTTTACGTTTAATAACATAGAGTTTTTTCTTTTTTTTTTTCAAATTAGAGTTTACTTAACCTGAAGAAGTGGATGTGAGAATGACTGATGAAATTGGTAACAGCAAAAAGAGCAAAAGTTTAATTTTGCATTGGTTTGGAGTTGTTTCACATTTAACAATATGTTGACCAAAATCTACATTAACCTTTAGGAACCGGGCGGTACACATGTTGTACCATAAGTCTCGTCTAGTTTAGAGAACGGGGTTGAAATTTTCACTCGAACCCTATGGAGCCGGGATTTTTTCAAAGTTTCATGAGTCTGGTATGACAGTTTATACCTTCTCTTTTCAATGGAAAAGAAATCTGTGGTTCAACTCGTACTACCTGGGTCGAAAGAAAAATTTCTAAAAAACAGCCCGGATCCAAAAGGTTAAATAGTTTTTCAGATGCTTGCCCACTTACTAAGTGATTTTTTTCGCCAATGGAACCAGTTTCTCGTTATGCATCTGCTTAATATTAGCTGACCTAACATGTCTTGCTGTCCACTTCAGCATTCGTGTTTTTTCAAAAATATCTTTTGTTATGATATAATAATAAATTTTTGGTAATTATCATTTTAAGTATTAACTGAACTCCACTGGTATCCAGTACAATACTTATTTCGTTTATATTGAGCAAATTTTGATTTTAAATGTTCAATGTATTTTGTCAAGTGCAAAGTGGGGCAAGTGAAATAACTCATTTCGATTTACTTATGCATTAATTTTTCAAATCACGTACGTATTTCGTTCTTTATTAATTAATTTATTCTTTTACCTATTAATTCACTTATTTGTTCATTTGTTCACTGCTTTTTCTTATTTGCTCTCTGTTTTATTGACTCATTTCTTTTTCTCATAAATTTAAGAATTTATTAATTTATTTATTTATTTATTCGGTTATTTTTCATTAATAAGTCATTTATTCGTTTGTTTACACTTCCATTTGATGAAAATTACTGATAATAATAAAATAGAAAAGTTTTCATAGTAAAAATAGTGCAATTTTCACTTTGCCCCATGGTTTTTTAAGGTGGAGAATTTCTACCTTTTTTTGAAGGTGAAAAATAACTGGCAAAAATGAAAAATAATATTTCAACGCAAGTTGTCATACGAAATACATTATTCAATCTTTATGTACAATAATTTTCTGAACAATTTTTCGATGCATTCATTTTGAATTAGGTCATTTATCTTAACTACTTCACTTTGCCCCACATTCCCCGACATCCTTAACCAGTAGTTGCCATGTCTATCTCAATGGGGAAAGTGTTTTCTATAATTACTGTTAAAGTCTTACTGTTGGTATGTTTTTGGGAGAAAAAAGGAAAAAGTGCTCCGATGTTTCCGATTGAGAGATACTGGGTAGTATCTCTCAATCGGATGATTGGGTAGTTACTGTATACTAAAATTTGTACGTAATATATGTACAAAAAGATCGATGTTTGAAAACATTGATGTTTTTGCTCACTGTATCAATACCATCGATGTTTTGTTATCAATGTTGCAGCAATAGTGCGAACCCATTAAACGTGTTCCACTAAAATTTTAACCTTTTAAGAATGAGTTATCTCCTTAACCTCACTCCTTAAGATTTTTTTCCTTGACAAAATAAGTAACTATTTAAGGAAAACTTTACCTCAGCAATAAAGTCCCGCAGCAAAAAATTGATAATTTCAAGACTTCGTGTTGTTGGTTTCAATGATATTGGATGGCCTGTCAACAGCCAATTTCCGAAAAAGCTAATGCCATCCTTTACTACAAAAAAGAAAAATTTTGGATAAGTTGACCAACATTATTTAAAAATTCAAATAAGATTAAGCACACAGAATAAATTGAATAAAAGCGCTTTTATATAGTTTCTAATGAACATGTATGAACTTTCAACAATAACTGGATTAACGGCTATTTGTTAGCATTAATAACACTTTTCAATATTTGATACAATGTCAGCTGCTATCATGCTCTAACTTATTATAATTTAACTATTTTGTTTAACTTTCAAACAAAAAAAGCCAACAGACTATCAAAAATACACCAAACTTATTTTAAATTACAGGTATTTAAGTTTAATGACGAACTTTTAAAACACGAAAGAGAGACAAACATAAGATGTTTGAGCAGACCCGTCATTTCACCTTTTGCCAGGGGGAGGGGGGCAAGGGTTGCAAACACAATGCAATTTCATTGAAAAACAACAAAATCCATGCACACTTATATGAAAATATGTTGATTTCTCAAAGACAGACGAGCCCCTCCCTTGACTTGGAGCTGGCTTGATTCCCGTTAGTGGTTGTCCCCCTGCCCCCCTAAATGATGGGCATGTGTTTGAGTAAGATATAACATATTTCAGACATACAGCTTTTTTTAAATGTTTCATTACTTTTTTAATCTTATTGTACTTGAATAAAGTATACAGGAAGTTCCTGTTTAACCTGCAAGACTTTTAATTTTGCAGCCATTCGTCTGAGATACATACTTCCAGCAATTTTTTTTATCCTTTTTTAAACATTAAAATAAAATTTAAAAACTTACTGAAAGAGCATTGTTGTTTTGTTGAAAATTGCATGTATTCTTGTGTTGACATGTTCTGTGTTCTGCAATCATTTCTCTGAAAGATAAATTCATATCATTAATACTCAATTCTGAAATTAACTACATTGGAAAATTAGTGCATAGCTGCCAACAGGGTTGGCTAGATTTTGGTAAAATCTAGTCTCCAGACTTAAGAGACAGTTTTTATAAGAACCGGGCAGAAATCGGGTGTCCAGATATACATAATTTTTAATTTATTTTGCAAAAATGTTTATGGTGTATTCTTCTAAAGATTTTAGAAGACACTTTTTTTTTTTCTTTTTCCTCAAAAAAAATGTTTGGAGACCTGTAAAAACTCATAAAGTTTAGACCAACTTAGTGTTTTTCTAAAATCAACCTTTTATAAAATTTGATTCTCTCAGCGCGTTGAACTTCAGCCAAAGTATTTGACTGAAGCTCACCTCAATAAGTAGGGGAATATGAAGCAGAGTGAAATAGCGGGGCAAAGTGAAATGGCAAAATATTTTCACAGTTTGCACCACCACAAACCAAGCAATATTTTGACTAAGCTACTAGACACACAGTTGATTCCTGTCAAAAAATAAATAGCTCTAGGGTCATTCCATTTTAAATCAACAAATGGGGTGCGCATCACCATTTT
Organism: Uloborus plumipes; assembly: GCA_038373865.1. Classification (NCBI taxonomy): domain Eukaryota; kingdom Metazoa; phylum Arthropoda; class Arachnida; order Araneae; family Uloboridae; genus Uloborus; species Uloborus plumipes. The sequence continues at coordinate 46,406 of JAXGGA010004023.1, read as the reverse complement.
TGATTTTTATGAAAAATTGCATGTGTATTCCTTTTACTTCCCTGAGCTCAAAATAGTGTTCGTTTTATTTTTAAAAAATTTACCCTTTGATATATAGGCCATTTTTGTTGTTGGCAACACCGAAAATCGGGCGTTTTGATGCTTTGTCTTATGAACTATAACTTTTTTTCTATCAAAGATTTTGAGTTCAAACATAGCTCATTGGAAAGCTAAGAAAAAGCTCTTTTTATATATGCTATCAATAAATTTCAGATTTGAAAAAAATATGTATTTTTTCAAGGTCAAAGTTCACGACGAAAATGACATTTTTTACTACTTTCGAACATTAAAAAACCCATGAAGGATTCAAAGTAACAAGCCGATTTTTTCATCATATATTCATAGTCATGGTTACTTACTGTATAAAAAAAATTGGCTTGTTACTCCACCCCCTTTATGAGATATGCCCCCCCAAAGTTGTAAATTTTTTAAAAAATCCCATTTTCAACGCTAAAAAATGCATGTGGGGGGCAAGATAAAAAATTTTTTATATGTGGTATTTTAAGTACTTTTTACCAGCTTTCTAATAAAACAAAAGTTGCTTTGTTATTCAAAGGCGTTTGGCAGATATAAGGGACTGAACTTTCAAAAAATTGCACAAAAACAACACGATTATTTTCATTTTTTAAAATCTTTTTTTTTATTTAAATGTAATTATATACCTTATTCTTTGCCTTAAATGCTAAAAAAAGACTAAGAAGAGCAATGAAGAAACGTATTTAAAGTTTAATAAGATAATTTAATATTTTTAACGCCTGGGAATATAGAATACCACTAAACTTGTCTGATTTTTAAACATTTGATTGCTACCTACAACAGGACTGAGCATTTCTCAACTTGTCCAGGTTCGTTCATACCATGTGGTCATCCTTGTTCTGGCTTGCTCTCACATGTGTATCTCAGTTGTCTTTCAAATTCTGAAAGAAGTAGGTTGTTGAGCTGGTGTCTCTGCTGTAAAATCTTGTGAAGCTGATGTTATTTTCTTTTCATTTCAAGTTCATTCATATTCACAGAATGTTTTGTTAAAGGTAAAAGAAGAAATTCCTTAGGATCCTCAAATATAAATTTAAATTTGTCTTTCTACATGTAAATTTTAAATAAGTTATGGATAACCCTAAATGCTCCATAGGAGTTTTTGAGAATGATGATTGTAATATTTAGGGTTACAGTAGACAGTCTACTGTTAATCGTATTTCTGAGTACAGTGATGATGATGAAACTTTACTACACCTGAGAAGTAGGTGTAAAACTATTGAAACTGTTTGTACCTACCAGCAAGAAGTTCCATAAAGGTGGCAAAACCTGACAAGAAATTTTTTTGCATGGTAGGTACTAATAGTTTCAATAGTTTTACACCCAGTACTCAGGTGCAGTAAAGTTTTATCATCATCACTGTACTCAGAAATACTATTTACATTAGACTGCCCACTGTAACTTAAAATATTACAATCATCATTCCCAAAAACTCCTATGGAGAATTTAGGGTTATCCATAACTTATTCACAGTTTACATGTAGAAAGACAAATTTAAATTTATATTTAAGGATTCTAAGGAATTTCTTCTTTTACCTTTAACAAAACATTCTGTGAATATGAATGAACTTGAATTGAAAAGAAATCACATCAGCTTCATAAGATTTTACAGCAGAAACACCAGCTCAACATCCTACTTCTTTCAGAGTTTGAAACACAACTAAGATACACATGTGACAGCAAGCCAGAACAAGGATGACCACATGGTATGAACAAACCTGGACGAGTTGAGAAATGCTCAGTCCTGTTGTAGGTAGCAATCAGATGTTTAAAAATCAGACAAGTTTAGTGGTATTCTATATTCCCAGGTGTTAAAAATATTAAATTATCTTATTAAACTTTAAATATGTTTCTTCATTGCTCTTCTTAGTCTTTTTTTAGCATTTAAGGCAAAGAATAAGGTATAGAATTACATTGAAATAAAAAAAAAAGATTTAAAAAAAAGAAATAAAAAAAAAGAAAACAATCGTGTTGTTTTTGTGCATTTTTTTGAAAGTTCAGTCCCTTATATCTGCCAAACGCCTTTGAATAACAAAGCAACTTTTGTTTTATTAGAAAGCTGGTAAAAAGCACTTTAAATACCACAAATGAAAAAAATTTTATATTGCCCCCCCCCCCATATGCATTTTTTTAGCGTTGAAAATTGGATTTTTTAAAAAATTTACAACTTGGGGGGGGGCATATCTCATAAAGGGGGTGGAGTAACAAGCCAATTTTTTTTATTCAGTAAGTAACCATGACTATGAATATATGATGAAAAAATCGGCTTGTTACTTTGAACCCTTCATGGGTTTTTTAATGTTCGAAAGTAGTAAAAAATGTCATTTTCGTCGTGAACTTTGACCTTGAAAAAATAAATATATTTTTTTTAAATCTGAAATTTATTGATAGCATATATAAAAAGATCTTTTTCTTGGCTTTCCAATGAGGTATATTTAAGCTCAAAATCTTTGATAGAAAAAAAGTTACAATTCATAAGACAAAGCATCAAAACGCCCGATTTTCGCTGTTGCCAACAACAAAACTGGCCTATATACCAAAGGGTAATTTTTTTTAATGAAATGAACACTATTTTGAGCTGTGGGAAGTAAAAGGAATACACACGCAAATTTTCATCAAAAGCAAAAATGGTGATGCAACAACTTTTTTGAAAATTTGTTGATTTAAAATGGAATGACCCTCTAGAGATTAACAAAATAAATTATACAAGTCATTTTCAAAATTTGATTAATATTTGTAGCTTTTAAAAAAATATTTATTATAAAATGATAAAATTTTTGTAATTATCATTTTGAATATTAGTTGAGATCTACTGATGTCCAGTGCAGTACTTATTTAGTTTGTATTTAGCATGTTTTGATTTTAAATGTTCAATGTTACTTCAATGTTCCACGCGAGGCAAAGTGGATGAGGCAAAGTGAAATAGCACATTTCGTTTACTTATGCATTCATTTATTAAACACATACATATTTCTTCATTTAATAATTTATTTACCTTCTTTTACCTATTAACCCTTTAAGCGGTTTGCCCGTACAGTGTACGTGCTACCCGAAATTGACCTCATCTAGTTTGCCCGTACGGCGTACGGGCATCGATATTTTCTGATTTCCTTTTCTGGTTTGCCTGAATTTTTCATTATTGAAAGATACTATTTAGTAGTATTATTTTTCAACAGATGGTGTAGTTTGTCCATGTAAATGAAATGCTTTTCATCCGGGTTTTTCTATGTAGCGGGAAAGCCGGAACTTTTTGTTCTACTGTATGACTAGACAGTATGAAAAAGACTTCTGAACTGTTTGGAAAATTGTAAACTTCAAAATTCACAGTAAGTGTGAGAGAAATTCTTGCAAAATTTGTGAACCATTCTTTACTGCAGAATGTACTTGAAAAAAGCAAACATTTAGGGTTTTTGTGACTAAAATTGTAAAATAAAAAATGTTGTAAAAGCATTAAAAATGAAAAAAAAAATTAAAAAATTCTTGATATTCTTATTCTGTTAAGTATGGTACTTAACTATATGCAATAAAAAAATATGCCTTTTTTGGAAGCATTTCTGGTAAAATAATTGACCGCTTAAAGAGGGTTAACTCACATATATGTTCATTCATTCACTCATTTTTTTATTCATTCTCTATTTTATTGCCTATTCATTATTTATTTATTAATATATTTATTCATTTATTTTTTCATTCATAACTCCTTAACTCGTTTATTTACATATTCATTTGATGAAAATTTTGGTTAATCATCAAATAGAAAATGTTTCATTACAAAAATATTACATTTTTCACTTTGACCCATAGTTTCTCGAGGTAAAAATTTTGCACCTTTTTTTGAAGGTACAAAATAACTGCCAAAAATGAAAAACAATTCTTTAACGTAAGTTGTCTCACAAAATACATTTTTCATTTTTTGGTACATTAATTTTCAGAACAAATTTCCAATGTGTTCACTTTGAAAAAGGTGAGCTATCTTAACAATTTCACCTTGCCTCACTTGTGTGTATGTGTATTTTAAAGTAAAGTATGTGTTATTTCACAAGCAAGTGACAAACCTATGGACAAATGTCCTTTAGGCTCATAAAGTGCACCGCAAGATGAGAAAATTACATGTGTTGATGACGAATCTAAATCTAGTTAGTTCTGTACAATTTGTGCTCTTATATTTCCGTTAGCTGATAGTCAACAGGGAACTTGATGAGTGTATTTTAAACTAGAATGTATGTATTTTCACAAACAAGTGAGAGAACTATGGGCAAATGTCCTGGAGACTCATAAAGTTCACATCAAATTGAGAAAATTGCATGTGTTAACGATGCATGCAGTTAGTTGTACTCGAGTTATATACTTTGTCACACATAAATTTATATGGACTTTGTACATTCTACTATGACCCTCAGAAATTAAATCCCAAATATTACTATTGTGCAAACATTGGGGGAAAGTCTAAACCTGAATGTGTTGGTTAAATTGAAAACAGAATAGTTCATTTTACTGTTTTGAAATAAGTATTGTGTGCTTAAAATGAAATTGCCCATAGTTCCGTCACTTGTTTGTGAAAATACACACATTCTAGTTTAAAACACATTCATCAAGTTCCCTGTTGACCCTCAGCTCACGGGGATATAGATCATGACATGTCCACAACTAACTAGATTCGTCGTCAACACATGCAATTTTCTCATCTTGTGGTTCACTTTATGAGCTTCCAGGACATTTGCCCATAGATTTGTCACTTGTTTATGAAAATAAACATACTCTAGGTTAAAATACTCATCAAGTTCCCTGTTGACCCTCAACACACAGAGATATAAGGTCACGAATTGTACACCTTGTCATTTCTGTGCGTACAAAAAGGGCCATTTTTCGTCACAATTAGAGAATTAGCTTTGTAACTTATGATTGATATACATATAGTACTAACAAGTAATCTATATACATAAATGACTACTTTTGTATGTATGGATGAATGTATGTCCGGGGCAATCTTCAAAACCACTGGAACGATGTTAACCATTTTTTCACCGTAGAGCTACATTGACAGGAATCAGGATAGGCTATAATTTATTTCTAAAAAACTTAGTTTTAAAAAGTTATTATGGAAAACAGTTCCATATTTATTTATTATGATAATAATAAATGATGATGTTATATTAATATAACTTGGATTTCATGTTCTTCTTCACACCCAGTTAATCTACCGCAAGATCACAAAAAATAGCTTTAAGAAATATGATTCTACTGGGCTTAGTTGAAAGTCATATATTTATTTTCTTGGATTTGGCATGTTGCATTTAAACCCGTGCGACGCCGGGCACATCATCTAGTATATATATATAGTATTAACTTGGTTGCAAGGGAAAATTGTTACTGACCCTCAGTGCAATTTAATTAGGAGGCCTCAAACATGACACTTTTTCACTATCTTCGGCGAAGTTTGGCCGCCCCTGACATGATCCCCCGATGGTCAGCAATAAAATTCAAAATATATTTCGATTTGGACACTAAATGCAATTATGTAATTGTGAAAAATACATTGGCTGAAGCTCAAAGCGCTGAGATAGTCAAATTTTAGAAAAGGTCGATTTTAGAAAAACATTAAGTCGGTCTAAACTTTACGAATTATGCAGGTCCCCAAAAATTTTTCTGGAGAAAAAGAAAACATACATGTTTTCTAAGATTATTTGAGGAAACCACTGCAAAATTTTGAGCGAAATCAAAAACGGTATGTATCTGACTGTCTGACATAAAAACTGCCTCTTAAACATTGTGACTTCTGGTTGTGGGGCTATTTTAAGTCATGCATGTAGAAATCAATTTATTTCTCTTGCCCAAGTAAAATAGCTATACACCACCATGTGAGAGATATAACCTCTGAAATAGTTCTTAACACTCTCCATCTTCAGACGGCTGTAACTCTTAATGATGGATAATACATTAAATGATTGTAATAGTGAAACATTTTTATTGATCAAAATGAACTGCATTACAAAAATATTCCATTAGTTCCACTGTACAGTAACCTTTTGGTCAAAAATCTAACTGATATAAACATTTATTTAATAATTTATTTTTTCATTTAAGCAAAAGTCCCCTGCACTTCTGAACAGTTCCATGCAAAATGCATGTTTTTAACTCAAACAGTTCAGTATTTTTTCTGAATTTGAACAACACATATAGCAATTATGGATGTTTGTAAAGTTTCCAGGGCAGTAAGATTTTAGTTCTAATCAAAGTCTTCTATCAAATATTTATTAATAGGCAGAAATTATTAGTCAATCAATAAATAGTTAACAAAAATATTAAGACCCGTTTCATTGAAAGAAAAAGCATTCAAAAGAAATGCGAAAAAAAATGAAAACTTTGAAGAAAAAACAAATGTTATCAAAAATATTTCAGAATTTTTTATATTTTACACTACCATATTGAATTATTAAGTTAACTGACATGACTGCCAAAATTTTCAGACAACCTAAAATTAATGGAAAAATTTTCTGAATCCAGGCAACCCATTAAAATTATAGATATTTAGGCATTTTTGAGCAAGAGAGATTTTGCGCAATTGCATCAGGGCATTAGAATTATCTAATTTATGTATGTGATCGCTATTTTAAACGTTTTTAACTCATTTTAATTTCTGAAATCTTCAAAAAAAAAATTAAGTACTGATAAAATTAATACTAATTTCTTCTAGTGACTTGAGATTGAATGCAACTAGATTGAAGCTTTCAAATGAACCTGGTCAAATGACGATTGCGCTAATTCGTTGCAATATAATACAAAATATAATAAATGTTGCAAATAATGGTAAATGCAAAATTAATATTTTTGCTAGTCCTAACACAATAGTTTATACACATGTAAAGGTTGTTTTGATAAAAATATCCTCTCCAGAAGATAATTCTAACAGCGCTAGTGGCTAGAAGTAAATAGTAGTTGGACAGAAAAAGATTGACAGTAAGAACAATATTGGATTGAGCAAAAATAATCGAATGGACAGTATGTTAAAAGAGTATTAATATTTCCAATATGAAATCCGGAATTTCAAAAATGAATAAGTTGAATCCTTGAAGAGGCCCAATATACCATGTGTGGAAAAATTGGCTACTGAAAACAGCCCAGAACAGCAAAAACTTAGTTTGTATCCCTTAGATTTTCAACTGTCAAAACATTACAAAAAAAAAAAAAAAAAAAATAGAGGGGGAGACTTACGAATCCCATAACAGCATCATTATGCTTATTCTCACAGCCAGTTTTAAAAGAAGAAAAAACAAAATTGAGCATCAATAAACTTTTAATTGTTTTCTTTGAAATACTATTTAAAAACTAAGGAGCTAACTCCTGTTACTTGCTGTCTTCACCAACCCTCAGGGAACTGCAAGTGCCATTCGGATCTTTTTGCAATCGAAACTCGCTAATCTCTTTCACTGCATCCTAACTACATTGATTTGAATTTTATAACACATGAGCCCTTGTAAGCTATGCTGCCATGCTAAGCGCAAAAGTGGTATCTGCAGACGATCTCAAACTGAGATATTGCTATTTAAAGTTTTGCACCTCCATGAACTTGATTCAGGAGGTACTTTTTTAGAATTAAAAAAAAATATATTTCTCCTTCTGAAATGACAATAAAACATTGTATATAGGTAAAATACGCCACAGAGAACCACCTGGTGGCAGTAACTCAATTTTGTTAAAAAGGGCAGATTCGACTTTTGGCAGTATACTGCGCTCCTAACTACATCATTAGTCTAACAAACATGCTCATAATAACTCTGTATTCTATGCTTTAAATTTTTTTGACCTTGTTGCAATGAAGCAATGATTCCCCGAAAATTGGTCATTCAGCTAAACTTTTACAAATCAAAACATTCTCTACCATTGAGTGCGTTTCTTTATCAAAATATTTAAAACTTTTAGAGTTTTGACTTACTCAAGCATATTTTCCCCTGAAGTATAAAATTACAGTAAACTTAAGCAAGCTACATTGATTTAAATATTTAAAACAGCACAGTAATTGAAGAAACAATCTGCATGCAAAAGTCTAGGTGAAAATTTGTACATAAATGAAACAATATGAAAAAGTTTAATAAACAATAACTCTTGTAATTGCTGACAGAATATGAAGAGGGGGGGCACTTGTATAATAAATTATTTAAATTCAATAAAAAATGTATTACCCAAACATAAATAATTTTACTTTTTCAACAGCATAATTACTAAGCAAATTAAATGCTAGCATTTTTTGGGGTTAGTCTTTCCAATTAAGGTTTCTGCTTTTAACACTAGATTGCATAAGGAAGTCATTTGATTTTTTTTAACTTCAATTAGAAAAACAATTAGGTTTATAATAACATACTTTTTAAAAATTTTGTGAGTTTTCATACAACTTATAAATGCATTTGTTAAAAAATTATATTGCCTCCCCCTCCTTTATTTCAGGTATATAAATATGTATTATACCTATATTGCACAAAACCAGTCATTTTAACTGCTTGGGAAATTTTAAATAATCAAGTGACTCTTATTATTGAATTAAATTTCTTATATGACCAGTTTGGCTCTGTATTAAAATCAGTTTTTTTTTTTTTTGTTTTTTTTTTGTTACTGTCACATGATTACGTACAAATACATGAAAAATAATTGATTTGAGTGTATACTTGATTAGTAGCAGTTGCTCAATAATATTAACTTCTACGTGTCATTTGAATCATTATGCAGTAATGTTTGTTTTAACAAATTGTTTATTTTATTTCTATTGCACCCTAAATTCATGAAAGAAATGTCGAATAGAAGTTAATTATTGGAAAAGCTAACGAACATAAGCATAGAGTGCTCCGATATAGAATCAGATGCAACAAATTCTGAAATCTGAAGAAGTGGATTACATTCAAAGTGAAACATCTGACACTAAAGATAGTGATGAAGAGTTGATCACCAATGATGAGAGTAAAAGTGCCATTGATATGCCCAGGAAAAGGAGTAGGGTGTTGAGTAGTTCAGACTCTGATTAAGAAACGAAAAACACTTTTCAGAAGACCAAAACAGCTGTCAATGGACCAAAGTGGTATTCCTGGAAGGTTACCATTTACTTGTGTATTCAAAGATGTGAAAGCTAGGTTATAGGCATAAATTTAGGAGAGTTGATGAAAATAATAAGAATATGTTACTGGAATCTATTCAATTTTATGACAGCACAAAATTTAGAGTTGATATGGCGGATAAAATGGCTAGAAAATGTACAGTAAAAGCTATTTCTCGTAGATGGTTCCTCCAAATATTTTTCAATATTTTAGGTTTGGCTGCTATCAACGCTTGGATCCTTTACTAAGTAACAACAGGAGTACAAATACAACAAAAAAATTTCTTGTTTCACTTAGGAGAAAAGCTTTATATCAAATACAGAGCTACAAGACAGAAAAATTCATAAGAACACTAAGACCCTCAAAGATCAACTGCAATGCCATCAAATGCAGATCATTCTAACAAATGCAAAACTTGTCAAGTACAACTTTGCCACAACAAAACAAGTAAAATATACGAAAAATGTCAAAAGCATGTTTGCGGGAGATATTCACACAAAAAGATTTCCACTTTCATTTGTGAAAAATGTCCAAATAATAACCCATAAATTAATTTTTTTCGTCAAGTGAAATATTTTTTTTTTTTTTTGTTAACATTCACTAAGAATTGTTATATAACTGTAAATAATATAAAAACATTAAAAATTAATTTTAAACACATTTCTTGGTGTATTAATTATTTTTTACAATGCAGTCATTTTGACTGCTTTTGGGCAACATAGATATATGATAAGTTTCAGTCTTTCTAGTGTTAAACTTTGGGAACCGGGCGGTACACATGTTGTACCATAAGTATTTTTTCTTTAGAGGACAGGGTTGAAATTTTCACTCGAACCCTTTGGGGCCGGGGATTTTTTCAAGGTTTCATACGTCTAGTATGAGAGTTTATACCTTCTGTTTTCAATGGAAAAGAAATCTGTGGTTCAACTGTCGTACTAAATGGGTCGAAAGAAAAATTTCCAAAAAACAGCCTGGATCCAAAAGGTTAAGAACAGGCATTTATTTCACATTTTTATAACACCCATAATAAACAAACCTGGAGTCTTCGTTCGCTGAGTGGATCCATCTGATCACAGATTTCATTTACTTCTCTGGGAGTAAAAATTTCCAACAAAAATTTAACACAATCATTAACACGTGGGCCATCATCTGAGATTTCTAAGAGACAAAAAATAAATCAGAACAAGATTTGGCTTTCTTAAGAAAAGAAGTAAATTAATATTCGAATATTTGATTCATAAAACAAGTTTTTCAGCACTTATTGGCACTATATGGTACTTGTCGAATTAAAAATAAACATTTTTAAATGAGCAATAATCAAAATTAGAGCTGTAAGGAAAAATGATTTCATCCTACACAGATTACAAGGGCATGCTTTTCATGCTCTAAACTTCCAATCAACAAAATAATTTCAATTTTACGTTTAATAACAGAGAGTTTTTTCTTTTTTTTTTTTTCAAATTAGACTATACTTAACCTGAAGAAGTGGATGTGAGAATGACTGATGAAATTGGTAACAGCAAAAAGAGCAAAAGTTTAATTTTGCATTAGTTTGGAGTTGTTTCACAGTTAACAATATGCTGACCAAAATCTACATTAACCTTTAGGAACGGTGCGGTACACATGTTGTACCATAAGTCTCGTCTAGTTTAGAGGACAGGGTTGAAATTTTCACTCGAACTCTTTGGAGATGGGGATTTTTTCAAGGTTTCATGAGTCTGGTATGACAGTTTATACCTTCTCTTTTCAATGGAAAAGAAGTCTGTGGTTGAACTGTCGTACTACACCTGGGTCGAAAGAAAAATTTCTATATGAACAGCCCGTATCCAAAAGGTTAAATGGCAATAAATACCATATTTTATATCAATAATATTCAATAGCATTTAAAGCAGTATGTTGGGGAGAAAATTTTTTAAACTGCTGAGAAATTCAGAAAGCTTTGCTCAAAAAGAGTAGGAGAGATTCAATTTGTCACAGAAAAAAATAATAATAATAACAAAAATTGCTTAACAATGTCTTTTATTGGTTATAAATTTATAGCAGTATTTATTTTTAAATCTTTTTTTTTCCTTCATTTTTCAGGAAATTGACAGTGCTCTAGAAGTATATGTCAGAATTAGCCATTTGCCAGAGATATAGTAATAACTAACTAATTGCAAGCTAAAGATGTAAATAGCAACTCACCTGGATTATGTTCATTAAATCTTTTATCCATACGGGACTTATAATCTTTTATTTTCATGTACTTTATAAGTCTTCCTAATTTTTCCTGAAAAGAAAGGTAGAAATGAGAAAACTTAATTATTTTTCTTGATCTTCAAAGCTGTTAATGTTTTGACCAAATCAACTATATGTTTTTAAGCAATTAGTTAAAATATTGTAAGATAGGTGACACTACCCACTGAAAACATTTTACCATTTCACTTTGCACCACATCCCCTATTTTTATAATCTTTCTGTTCATTTAAAATTATGAAGGGCCTTAATTATATTGGTTTACACACATATTACCTCATCCTTTAATTAACTAAACCTTTTAATACTATCACTCATTACACAGAGAACTTTTTGATACATAAAAACACTTATTAAAAATTTGTGATTTGTCAACTACTTGCAAGCCATGTGCTGTTTAAGAAAAAATCCTACTTAACTGTCTGTTGAAAAAAAAGGAGGAATGGCATTGATTCATTTTATTGCAAATTTTTGGGAACATTTTTAAATAAAGTTGCACTTAAATATGTCATAATAAATAATTCTCATTCAAAATGTTCACTTTTTAAAGCCACGTACATCAATGCCCAAATACATTTATATAGCAAAACCTCACCTTCATTCCATTCAAAATGTTGCTATGTCAGTCTTCAAAACTTTTTGAAATATCACTATTGCACTGCCTACAGTCATTATCCAGGCATAACCAGATAGGGCAAGGGAGAGTAGCTGCACACTCCCTTTCCAAAATATATGTTTAAAACAAAACAAAAAAAATACCAAAAGAAAAAACTAACTTAAAAATTAAATATATCAGCCAGGATGACCACGGGTAGAGCCAATATATGTCAATCGATGTATATCATGATATACATCCAATATTTATTTTGAAAGTATCATGATATTTTTCATATTTCTTTTTTGAACTAAAATTTTTTCAAAATAAAAATTGATATTAATCATATCAATTAATCTGTTTATTAATATAATATAACCAAAAAGTGGTACAGTAAAAAGGGTGTATAGGAACATCGGGGAGATTCAGAGCAAAACTTTCTGACCATACAAAAAAATTCTTCATAAATATACCGTCGGATAGTTTTGGCAGTTTAATTTTTTGTTAGAAAGACAATATTATAAGAAGGAAAAAAAAATTGTCATTCGGGCAACAATATTGGCTTATGAGCAAGGCTGCAAGCCAAATGCTAAAAAAACATCAACTTTTCATTGTCTGCAAAACTTTGTATTTAAGTACAGATCTCTTTATGTTTCAAACCTAAGAATAGTATTTTTTAACTATGCATACATCTGAGCAATAGAGTCCCACATTAGAATAGACAACATACTTTAATTGTGTCATAAAAATGAGAACTTCTTTAAATGTCATAGGATAAGGATTTGCAGAGTGAACCGATACACTTTGATTCGCTATTCCGATTCAAACTTATTTAATGGCAACTGTTTGAAAAAAATCAAGATTCTAAACCTAGTTCTTTTAGGCAAGACAGGGACAAAGATTTATTGCTATTTTCCCCCTTGTGGTGAGCAACTAGATCTTAGGATGACACATAGTTGCAGATTTGAAAAGATTTTTGCTCCAGGAGACTTCTTCTAACTTAAAATACATGGGGGGGGGGGAAGAGTCATATAGCCCCTATGCAGCAAAAGTCCAGTACACAGACAACGATGAATATGTGGGAAAATCTTACAGGATAATATCCGAAGCCCAGAGATTTCAAAAAACTAAAGAAAAAGCTGCGTTCATCCCAGAAGATGTTATGAAATAACTTAAGCCAAGCTACAAAAGCTCGTTTTAAGAACAAGACCATTTTTGTGGACGACATAAGTGACTTTTGTTCATATTAAACCTTTGTTTTTCGATTTAAATTCATTTTCCTAAAATTTATTTTAACTTTTTCAAAAGTTCAAAATTATTTTCGAATCGTGACAAATTTTTTTTTACTGGTATAGAAAATAAACTTTTATTTGACAGTAACTATCTGTTTTGTTTCTCCCCCATCAATATTAATAATATTTGTGAGACCTATTACAAGTTAAATTGAAAAAATAAAAATAAAAACTTAAACATATGTTCGGATTGACCCCTAACAGCGGAGTCAATTTGAACACCAATAAATCATTATATATATATAAATTATAACTGTTCAACATATTTTGTCTTTGCTTGAAATACCAAAATCAAAACAAGACTGAAGTTTTTACCCAAAAAATAAAATTGGGAAAAAATCTTTTAAATACTATTTATACAATCAAAGTTGAAAAGTGCACCGATTCACCACGTTTTATGGTACTGTATTTATGTGATACGAGGGTAATCCCAAAAGTAAGGTCGCCAATTTTTTAAAAATACAAGAAAACATTTATTTTCTATGATTTATATAGAATTGTAAAGATTGATCAATTATTTATTTTTTCACATAATTGCCATTTTAGATGATGCATTTCTTTAAATGCTATGAGTTTTTGTATGCCCATATTGTAGCAACTCTCCACCATGTCCTGGGGAAAACATTGAACTTTATATTTCCCCTCTGTCGCCTTCAGATCCAAAGTGTCACCTTCTGGCCAAATGTGCTTTCAACTTAAAATGAGACAGATGATAATCACAGGCAAGGGCGTTGTTGGCGTCCCCCCAATATTTTGAACTGAGCAAAAGTCCCTCTCAATATTTTGGAATTCTGATATTTGAGAGAAAAAAAAAATGTCAGAGCCAACATTTCTGTATCAAAATTAAATTAGAATTACAATCTGAACTAAAATTATAAAAACTTCTTCTCTATTGCACTTGATGAACCATATGTGAATTAATCAGTTTCCTACAATGGGCTTTTGCGTTTTATGCCATCCTTATCTGAGCAATTATTTTTCTCCTAGTAACAAGACCTGTTAGAACGTGGAAATAAGAAGATCCAATTCCTCCATTCAACAATTGACACTTTCCCTTTTTCCGACCACTCACCTGCTTGACGGGGCATTGAAAATAATAAATAGATCATGGGGTTTGTTTCTTCAACCAAACAGAAAGTCCCTCCCCCGTCAAGATTTTTATTCAATATATTACAATGCCGAATAACCGAATATATATATACTAGAGGACCACACTAAAAAAGTGTGGATATCTTCTTTTGTAAAAACAAATTATATTAGAATTAGCTCCTTTGAGAACGTGGTTTAAAAATTAGGAAAAGTGACAGCTTGCTATCTAAGAAAAAAATTTACTTTTGTGCACTTTTCCCCATTTCAAATACGTCTCATGATTCTGTCCCAGATAAGGCCACCCTCTTTTATTACTTCCTTTCTTCTTAACGAGGAAAGAAGACACTGTCCAGCCACATCACAATGGCCACTAAAAAATCCTTCTCTGACCACCCATCTCACTCGAGGGAGAAAGGGGCTTCGGATACTTAAGGGGGGGTACTAATATGTCCACGTGTTTGGTCACATGGTGTGAGCAAGAACTATTTTTTCGGAGAACAGCTAGAGAACATCTTCCTTCGTGAAAAGCGAATCCCTTCATAAAGCATTGCACTATTCATCGGTCTAGTACGCCACTAAAGAGTATCATATTTGGAAGAAAGAAAATCATGTAAATCTTACTCATTTTATTGTTTTTGTTGTAACATAAAAAAGATATAACAAAATTGCTAGTTAACTCCATGTACCTTAAACGGTACGAGTGATCTTATAGTAAAAATGAGCACGGAGCGCTTTTTAAGACATCAGTACCACAAATTGCTTATGCATTGAAAGAAATAATGTGCCCTCAAGGGCGAATCTCGGAATTTTTCAAGGGAAAGGCAATTATATTTTATAACTTACTTTTTATTATGCATACTGGTTCGCAAATATGAACCCATTAATGCTTAGCATCCCTTTTTAGGGACGGTCCAAAAAAGGGTCTGAATTTCCCCAAAATGAACATTTTAACTAAATAATAGTGTTCAATTAGTACCTTGGTATTGTTTCAATTCATTAGTAACAGATTGCAGCACATAACCATTGTAAAGTGGTAGCAGTTGTAATATGATCTTAATCAAAAATGACATCGTTCACAATCTCAAGAAAAAAAGTTAAGTTTTCAAAGTTATTCCCAGCTTCCCAGTTTACGTTAAATGCTGGTTTTATTTCTTATAAAATATCTTTTTAAATATTATATCATAGGCATTAAAAAAAAATTAGTAAAAAAAGTAGGGGAAAACCACCTATATTGGACCATTGCTTAAATTGGACATCCTGCTTAAAATCTAGTACAGAGATATATGCTACAATTTAACAGTAGAAAAATTAAGTTTAAATTTTCACCATTCTTCGAACTGTTTAGGGTGAGTTACTGCTAGATTTGTGTTGAAAACGTGCAAAATCTTATTTTGCAGACTTGTTTTTAGCAGGATAATTCAAAAACTTGTGAATTTGGGTAAAATGCTGTTACAGTATTATAATCTGTGTTTAATAAGGATTACATTGATGCATTTGCATACGCAATTGTGATAATTTTTGACAGAGCAATAAGCTAAAGAATAAAAAATGGCGTGTTTTCCTTTATTGGACCGAAAAAAATTTCTTATATTGGACCAATCCAATTCTTATATTATCCAATCTAAGAATATAATTTTAAACAAGCCTTTTTATTAATTGCAACATAAAATAAGTGACTCGTCTGATTTAATAGCGTAGTTAAAATTATTTTAAGCATACTTTAACACCTATTCATTTAAACTTTTTATCAAGGACATTTTTATCAAGCAGAAGCTGTAACTTCGTAAAATGTATGTGTTTTTTTTTTCTCTTCATCAACTAAGCTGCTGTTTCAGGTTGTTAAACATAGTTATTAAGTTAAATAAAACGTATGCTTTTTTACCGAGAGAAAAATATGAAATTCTTCGATATGTTCGAAAAGATTTCAAAAGGAAACAATTTATACGCTACTAAAATGTTCAATGTAGATGAAGCCGGTCTTTTTACAGTCAAAAAGGCCCAAAATATATTGACCTATAAAGGTAAACACCAGGTTGGAGCAGTAATGAGTGGTGAACGTGGTAGAAACACACTGACTATTTGCTGCATGAGTACAACTAGCTCCCCATGCTTATTTTCAAAAGATTACGTTCCATGTATGAACTTATCCTAAAGGCATCCCCTGGTAAGCAATATGCTTGTTCAAAAAATAGTTGGATAACAAACGATAATTCACACATTTGATACAACATTTCATCAAAACTGTTTAGCCAAGTAATGTAAAAAGAATGTCCTTCTATTAGTGGATAGGTACAGCACTCATATAAAGAACATTGATGCCATAAGCTTGGCTAACGAGAACGATATAATAATGCTTTTTTATTCAGTGTCTATCTACATATTTTAATCGAGCATGTGATACATGGATGCGAGAGCATCTAATGAGATCCATTATCTAATATCGCATAGGAGAACTGTTTGGTAACTCTTATGGGCAAATCTCAATCAAGGCCATGGCAAATGCTGTGAGTTGATTTCAAAGAACAGGATTTTGGGCTGTTAATTGACATGTGTTTAATGACATTGATTTGACTGCAGCAGAATTAGAGGCAAGTAGTCCAGATGAAACTACTCAAAGTGAACAGGTTAGATGTTCGGTGTAAGTTGTACACCATGTACAAGAACTAGCTACAACTTAAATTATTACAAGTTTTGCAGAATCGGCGGATAGTTCTCATCAAAACATGATTGTCAACTCTAACTATGGTTTTGTAAAGCCGGCTCACATATCACCTTTGCCTAAAAAAATAGAAGGAACAAAAAGGAAGGCCATCTCGGCAATCATTCTAACAATGTATAAAAGAGGCATAGAGCAGAAAAAGTCACACAAGAAGCAAGAAATTGCACAAAATAATTGTTATTGCAATATGTGTCATTGAGATTTAGTGCAAAACATGACTAAGTGTATGAAATGCCATCGGCAAGCTTATCAACACTGCCTAAGTGAGACCGAAGCAAAAGAAATTCAATTGCAAATCCCGGAAAAAAGCTGTACAGTTCAATTATAAATTATTCTATGATTTCCTGGTACGGTCCAATTTAGGAAGCGCATGGTTCAATTTAGGCGCATATATTCCTAAATTGGACTTTTGCAACTTTTTATAATATAATTTTTTTTTAAATAATTTTCATATTTTCAGAAAGTATAAGCTCCTAGGGCGGTTCCTGGTTAAATTTAGCTTATGATGCACTATTTTGCAATTCTGTTTTGCTTCACATTGAGCGGCACAGGCCTCCTGTTCTTAGGGGGTCCAATATAGGCGGTCTTCCCCTATGTACCCTCTGGGGTCTATTGTAAGTTTTAAGGGACGATTTTTCTTTCCTTAATAAAAAAATTATTTTTTACATAATATTTTTCCTCTCCATTAAACACTGTTTGTGACCAGTATGCAAAATATCTTTAGAAAAAAAAAGTCAGGCATTAATGGGTTTATCACAAAAGTTTCGGACTTGAATTCCGAAATATTTCTGGGGTAGAGGATCAAACCTCCTTCCCCCAACATTTAAAACTTGTCTAAAAAGTTTTTTTGAGTTTCCGCATTGCGAGAGAAAAACTACCAGTGGAGAGGTCCGCAATAAAGGGGCCGTCGCCCCTCCCTTGCATCCGTCCCTGTGCGCCCTTTAATGATACTACCCTAACATATGTAGACTTTATATAGAGTTATATACAGGGGTCAATCGCCAGGATATTTGACCAAGGTCCTGTTTTTGGAATTTTGTAAAAATTAGTTTAGAATTTTGTGAAAACTAATTCCTAATTTTGTGAAAAATAGTTACGGGCAAAAAATATTCTCAATCGTTCCATAAACTCGGATTTTTGTGAAGAGTCAGTTTTGAGTGTGGGATTTTTGTGAAAAGTCCATTTTTTGAGTGACTGAATTTTGTGAAGAATCCCTTTTTGAGTTTCTGAATTTTGTGAAGGGTCCTTTTTTGAGTGACTGAATTTTGTGAAAAGTCCTTTTTTGAGTGACTGAATTTTGTGAAGGGTCCTTTAAAGGACCTAATTTCTCTCTAGATTGACCCCTGATATATTATATTTAAACTGATTTTTAGCTGAACAGCTTATTCGTATTTATTTACAATGAACATTACAAGATATTTGATTAGAATATTTTCGATGAGCATATACTAATCAGTATTAAGGTGCTTATTTTTTTATTGAAGTAATTAAAATTTTTGAACAAGTTAAATAATACAGAACAAGAGAAAATTACCTGTATTTTCTTGTTAGTTTACTAGTTTTTCTTATTTTTGAAGTTACTTATTAATATACATTTTTATGAAATTTGAGTTGCAAAGAAAACGTTCAATATGAGCAATGTTGATATAAACCAAATATTTTTTATTCCAAATTAGAGTTATATTTTCAAATAACTATGATACAGTTTATGTGGAAAATATTCTGTTTTATCTTTTAAGTGATGAAATAATAAGGCTTGTTTAGTTGAGTATTATTTAGATAACAAAATTCTTTTTAAAAAATTGGTACCAACAAAATATTTTGTCGCTGCATTTCCATGAAAATTTGTAAAAATAACTGAATTATCATTAAAAAAAAAGCAAGTTATTTTTCTTCCATACAAATTATTTTAAATTGAAATTTTCAAACCTAATGTTTAACTGAGAAATATAAATTTCAAAATGTAACTTTCAAAATTAGGTGAAACGATAGTTCTCAGCATAGTCACAACTGAAGCGAAATAAATGCTTGTATGGAAGAGAGTGTAAGAAGAAATAATAAAAATTAATTAAATAAAAAAAATAATATTAGAAAGATTTCTAACATATTGTTGAAGATCAAAATGCCAGATGAATAATTATAAAGGGATTTTTTTTTCCTGGCAAATTATACAGCATATTAAGAAGTCAGAACTTTTTAGATAGTCTTACCCTAAAAACTTATATTTAATCGTTTAACTATTTGTTTTTATCAAAAGTAAAAATTATGATGCGATAAAGCAGGATAAAAACATTAATTTTTCTTCAAGACAAGCACTAAAGTAAACTTTTTCATTGTTATTGAGAAAATGCATGAATTTTGAATACTGTAACGTGAGTATAAAATGTGAGATGTGGGAGTATAACCCTATTTTTTGTATTTCTTTATTTGCTGCTTCAGCTTGAATAAACATATATCTCATTAAAAAAGGAAGCGTCTCCGGTTCCCTCTCTGTCTTTTGTCAACAACATTTAAAATCGTCCTATATTTCTTTCTAAAGGGCTTAAACTTTTGTTTCCAAAGGAGAGCTCTCGAAAATTCCTGCCTTAACATCATTGAAAGTAAACTGAAATCACGCTTTTCAAATATTTGTCTGTCCTCTTAAAGTTATCAAAGATGACCCTTCAATTTTGAAAAAGTTCCAGGGTAGGCCCTAAACCTCCCCTCCCCTAACAACTACGCAGATCGTCTAAACTGCGTTTTTACAGTTACATTTTCAAAAAAATTCCATGGGAGAATCCCTGGACATCCCATTCCCTAATACAATCAGATATGATCTACGATTATGTTCTTAAAATTTCAATTTTCAAAAATATCCAGAGAAGAGGCTCTGAACCTCTTCAACTACTATCATTACCAAAAATTGTTTAGAATGCATTTTTAAGACTGCAATTTAAATAATTTTCCGAAAAGAGGGAACTCGAATCTCTAATCTGCGTATTATCACCAAAGATAGTCTAAAATTGCGTTTTTGCAATACAATTTCGAAAAAATCCCCGATCCCCTCTTTCCATAGTACAATCAGAATTAATAATTGAGTTTTTTAACGTCTCGATATCGAAAAATGAACGGATGAGCGCACTCGAACCTCTTCTCCCATAACATTACCAAAAATCGTTTAAAATGCATTTTTAAGAATACAAATTCCAAAAAATTTCCGGGGAAGAAACCCCCGTACCCTCTTACTTATATTACTTATAGGTAAATAATAAATTTACGATTAGGAACACATTCTCAACTCTCTGATCTAGTTATGACTTCCCTCTTAGAAAAGAAGCTGAACCCATTCTTTTCTCTCTGTTTAACCCTTCACTGCACAGTGTGCCAGATCTGGCACAAACCAAATAAACCCCCATATATTCCTATGATTTTTGAATGCAGTTAAATTGAGCTTTGTGCCCCTTCTGGAACATTGCTATAACAGTTTAGTGTGATTTTTATGCACTAGTTAGTTGTACTAGTCTAGGTATTACAGTTCTTGCTTTTGAAAGAAAGAGGGTCTGCATTTCCGTTAGAAGTGTGCTTAGTCATTATTTCCTTTGTTCTAAAAATGCTTAAATACACTAAGTGGAAAGTTTGTTTATACCACTTATGGCACAAAACACATTGTAGATAATTACACTTACCGGTATACAAAGCATATGCTATGTGCTTTGTGCCATATATAGAACAAACAATTAAAACATCATTTTTGGTGCATATTTTTAAGATTAATTTTTTTCTTCATTTTTACTGAACTCAGGGCTATTAAAAAGGTAACAAATGATTTTTTTCATGAAAATATAAAAAATCGTGCAGTGAAGGGTTAAAATTAATGAGGGGTCGGCAATTTCATCCGACCCCCCCCCCCCCCCCCCCCAACTTTTTTGTCTCTGCTACGGGTCAGAAAATGACTCGTTTTAAATTGCAATGTTCATTGGTCTTTACAAAAGCTAAACATGTTTTAAAAAAACATGAATTTTTCCTAGCATTTCTTATTTTTCCAAAGTCCTACCCCAATATTCAGCAGGCAGCCACGCCCATGATCACAGTGAGCCAAGCACAGACTATAGGGTCAGTAGTTGACAATGTCCCATCCAAAGTATAGCAAGAAAGCAACAGTTGGCCTAAATGTCTGGGTGAGCATTGTGGCAGAGAATGCATACACGCTTGTTCAACATTCCTCAATAAATTGTGATAAATTTCAAATGGCTCAACCACTTTTGCATTAAAAAACCAAATAACAGAACAAACTTCATATTGGGAGAAATTACACAACAGAAGCTCCATTCTCAATGGCCGCCAGTCCCAGACTCAGCGTCCTGGAATAGGGAGAAATCGAGCTTGAATCAGAAAATAGCTTATAGAAGCTAAGGGTCCAAAAAATCTGGTAGCTAAAGTAAAATTAACACACCAGCAAGAGATCACAGTAATGGTATCATTCAACTTCTAAATTGATAGCAAAACTTGGATATTTAGCAGTGAGTTACCACCCCTTAGCCAGGGCTAAGGCAGAACTACATATAAACACCACCAGCTTGGTTATAGGATTCAGAGCATCTCTGGTATTTCACAGGAATTACTTGGAAAATGCAAAAATAGCTGCCCATCCTATAAAAATAGCTAGAGGTTTTCCCTGATTCTTTAGAGAATTCACCAACTTTTCCCAAACCATTCATATCCCTGATAATTCCCAGTTTTTCCAATCTGTGGTCCCCTGTTAGTTGATAGTTTCTCCAGTTTCTAAACTTATAGATGAATTCGTTCGTAATAACTTTGTGCTTGATTTTAAAAGTATATTGCTTCTTTTAGAGCTCATTGAAAATAGAAAGTTATTGGTGTTTAGTTTGGTTAGCATCAGTGGCACATCCAGGAGTTTTACCTGGGAGGGGTTAGAAGTTTTGTATGGAACTACCATGCACTCCTTACCTTTGAATATATTTTGAAATTCAAGGTAAAAAAAACATAATGCTATGATTGGTGATTTTAAGGAACAAGAGTTCAGGAGTTCTCCTCACAAATTTTTTTACATTGAGGCTCTAAAATGCAATTGGGTCATTCCATGTCAAGTGCACGAAGCTTCCCCACTCAACCCCCTTCGATTTTGCTGGAAATTTTTTTGAAAGTACATATGAGACTTGCATGAAGACATATCAAGTTATAGCTCCATAAGTCTTATAGTTCAGCCAATAAAAATTATTTTGAAAAGGCCACTTTTTCGTGTCTTGAAAAAAATGAACAAATCGTCAAGTTTGTGCTTTTATTGCTCGCGACCTAAGACGATTATCAGGCTCAAATTTGGTGATTCTAATCACTGTTTAGAGTAGAATAGCCTACTTCTGAAACAAAAGCTCAATGCACGGTAAATTTTTTTGTAATTTGCTGCCAAAGTTGGTAAAAAATCGTGTTTTGGCAAATTTTGACCATAGAGGTTATCAGCTTGTATCTGCCGAGAGAATGACTTTCTGAAGCTAATTCTTTCCTCGTTTGTTGCCTGATAGTTTGTCCGAAAGGTGTGCAAGTGGCATCTTGACAGCTCAAATAATTGCTGAATTATGCGAGTTGAAATTCCAATCAAAAATTTTTTTTCTCAATTTTGTCTCAATTTTAAAGAACAATATCTCAAAAGGGTCATCTTGAATTCCACTTTTCTTTACATCATTGGAAAGAGCACACTTTCCTTAACTAAAAAACGTTATTCTTATTTTTGAGACAAACCAGTTTGAAGGGGATATTACAGATCAAAAATGTGTACGTTATTCCACATGAAATCAAAGAAAAAAGAGACATAAACCTTAAAGTTCATGTCAATTTGTTCTATTACAATTTACATGAGCTATTGTACTTATGTTCTGATGAAAAAACTCTTTTCTAGATATTTTTGAACTTTAGTTTTTGTGTGCGCATCCGTAAAAACTCAAAAAATGGCAAGAAATAAAGTTTCGTTTTTAACAAAAGGAATTGCCTTTTTATCGCTGCTATAAGAACTTGAGTCTTTTCTAAGAATTATCTTAAAACTCTTGGAACAGAAATTCGGATGATATGTCACTTTGCAAGGTGTCATTAATATTTTAAGGTCATAAAAAGCATTGTTTCCTTTTTCAAAAAGTTTAAAATAAAAATAATTAATAAATGAGATAAATAAATAAATAAAACAAGTAATACGGTGTGTATGTGATAAAAAATGTGTATAATGGGACTGCAAAGCCATTATTTTAAAAAGCAATAACGAAAGTTTTCGATAGAGTTGAATATTGCAATTATTTCCGTCATGTAAATGATAACAATAGTAATTGAAAATATGATAAGTAGTAATTGAAAATCCATTCTTTATATTGCCAAGTATGTATCTGGATATTAAGCCTATGATTGCAATTTGCCCGTAAAGAAAAATGATGAAAAATGGGAAAATGCTTTTTATGACCTTAAAATATAAATGACCTATAAACTTGCCGAGTGAAATATCATCCGAAATTCTATTTCAAGAGCTTTAAAATAACACATACTAAAAGACTCAAGCTCTTATAGCAGCAATAAAAAGATAATTCTTTTTGTTAAAAACGAAACTTTATTTCTTGCCATTTCTTGAGTTTTTACGGATCCGCACACAAAAACTAAAGTTCAAAAATATCTAAAAAAGGATTTTTTCATCAGAACATAAGGACAATAGCTCCTGTAAATTGTAATAGAACAAATTGACATGAACTTTTAAGGTCTATCTCCCTTTTTCTTTGATTTCACATGGAATAACGTACACATATTTGATCTGCAATATCCCCTTGAAACTGATTTGTATCAAAAATAAGAATAACGTTTTTTAGTTAAAGAAAGCGTTCTTTCCAATGATGTAAAGAAAATTGAAATTCAAGATGACCCTTTTGAGATATTGCTCTTTGAAATTGAGACAAAATTGAGAAAAAAAAAATTTGACTGGAATTTCAACTCGCATAATTCAGCAATTATTTGAGCTATCAAGATGCCACTTGCACACCTTTTGGACGAACTATCAGGCTACAAACGAGGAAAGAATTACCTTCAGAAAGTCAATCTCTCGGCAGATACAAGCTGATAACCAATGGCCAAAATTTGCCAAAACACGATTTTTTACCAACTTTGGCAGCAAATTGAAAAAATCTACAGTGCATTGAGCTTTTATTTCAGAAGTAGGCTATTCTACCCTAAACAGTGATTAGAATCACCAAATTTGAGCCTGGTAATCGTCTTAGGTTGCGAGCAATAAAAGCACAAACTTGACGATTTGTCCATTTTTTTCAGAACACGAAAAAGTGATATTTACAAAATAATTTTTTTGGGCTGAACCATAAGACTTATGGAGCTATAACTTGGTATGGCTTCATGCAAGTCTTATATGTACTTCCAAAAAAATTTTCATCGAAATCGGAGGGGGTCGAGTGGGGATTTTCTCAAAATTTGGGAGACTTGACATGGAATGACCCAATTTCAAATTATTTTTGGTGATCCTAAAAGTAGAGAAGGAGAGATTTGGGAGTTCTAAATCTCAAAATAGATTTCAAAGCTATTTTGGGAGATGTTAGCCAAGGAAGAAAGTGCAGAGATACCCTAAACCCTATTGAAAATATTTGGAAATTTAAATCCCAAAAACTCCTATTAATCTACTTTGGGGGAGAAAGACTGGGTCTTTCTAACTGGGTCTATTTTTAACGCTTACCTTTAGAATTTTTTTTTAAAACCTTATCTTGGTTATCTTTTGTAAAACTGGGAAGGAAGTTGGGGGGTCGGGTGCTCTCTCCCGAAAAATTTCCAAAATTTTTCGGGGAAAAAAAAAACAGTTTTAGTCTATGTTTAGTTTTGTCAAGGCATTCGTCTTCGGGTTTCTGGGATAAGCTTGAGCCCCTTAGCTAACCCATTGGTTGACCACTGGTTAGCGTAGCAACATCGCTATAAATGTAACGAATGGCAATTAGAGCAGCAAATTCCCTTTCCCACAAACTTTCCTAAAAAACATTTTGTTTACAAAGGTGTAACTGCAAATGATCAAATGTTCATAAACAGTAAAAAGGATAGAGTTTTAAAAAATGTCCCCCAGCCCCTCCCCTTAAGCTTATCGCTTCAGAATTTTCCAAGGGAGAGAAAAGGGCTCTCAATGCATTTGTAAGGGGAAAACAACAAAATACACACAAATGCATAATTATGTTGCGTCCAAATTTAGGGGGGGGTGGAATAACTGGCCTGCCTTTCACCTTTATTCTTAATTGAATATGTCCTTGTCTACAGGCCAAATTCAAATAAAAATTTCCTCATTTTCACATTACTCTGTGAAGAAGAAACTAGTTGCCCCCATGGTTAAAAACGATCACATCTTTCCAAAAAAAATGATGAAATAAAAGTAACATGCAATTTTCACTCTTACCTTATTTTTTCGCAACTGAAAAAGTACGCTTGCAGGCTCTAACGAGTTGTCACCACGCATATTTGCTATCCTATTTGCATTAGCAAGCTGCAAAGAAACAGAAAAGTGATATTTAATATTTAGAGCTGAATCAATGAAAGTGGAAAAGCACGACATTCACACATAAATAAGTGAAATATCTGTAATAAATTTCTTTTCCATATTAACATATTGTTTATCATGAGAAACATGGACACATAGCAGAATTGACGAAGGATCAATTCCAGTGTTAGAAATAAAAATTTAAATTTAAGTGTCATGATGACACCTATTTCAGCTTTCAAGGCATCAAAGCAGACACCCGTGGTGTCATTTTTACTGAATCAAATATATGTATCAAAATATTTTTTTTTAATCAAAGCCACTGCGAACGTACAATATTACATGCTACACACTACTCACAGCATACTTGCAATGCAAAAGACAATAATTTTTTTAAGACAAAACAAAGTGTTAGCATCTGAAAATTACTCTTACAAATTTATTCTTCTGGCCAAACCTGGATCCACAATGAGTTAGGAAAATAAAGCTTCACCTCGAACTAATATAAAGCTATAAAGCAATGTGCATGAACTGTTGTATAAGGGGACAAAGAAGATTTATCACCACAATGGCCATTTAAAGCCAATATGCATCGATAACAGAAGCAATTTTGTAGGAGCAGAAAATCTTATGAAGAATATTGATTGGGCAAAGATCATTCATGTTACATCTCCATCTATAGTAAAATGGAAATTCAACCCACTGTCTGCTCCCTGGTGACGTGGATGGTGGGAGCGCATTGTTCACACAGTAAAAGATCTATTGAGAACGGTCTTGGGACAAACTTCCACTGAGTATAAAAAGATGTCCACGATTTTGTGTGATGTTGAAGCGGTTGTTAGTGCAAGACCTTTTATATATATCGGAGGATATAAAGGGTTTAGTGCAACTTATGGCTTCAAGGTTTATTAAAGATATTAGAACGGTAGGAGTTCCTGCTTTGATTAATTTAGACGCAACTAATCTTTCAAAGAGATTAAAGTATGTTGTAAGAAATCAAAATTGGTGATATCGTTATTGTGAAATTCAACAACAAAACAAAACTGGATTGGCCTCTAGGGCGCATTATAACCGTATTTTCTGGACAGGAAAATTTTATTAGAGTAATGAAACTAAAAACTAAAAAGGGGAAATTAACTAGACAAGTACAGAATTTGTGTCCTGTAAAGATTGGTTATGATGATGAGCTAGTAAAAAGTAGTAAGGCTACACAACGTAAAGAGTAGTAGTAAGGAACAAAAACAGTTCCTCCAAGAATCTGTGATTCCAAGACATGTCTCTGACAATGATGATATTAAGGTTAAAAGGGATGATGTACTGTACATAAATGTGTCTCCACTAGATATGGCAGAAAAGTTATTCAATCTGATATTTTTGACATTTGATAGAAAATTTTTATCTCATGCGTATGTTGTATAATACCAATAGTATGACAGTAAGGTTAGCTGCTTATTGACTTTAATTTTATTGCTCTGAAAATTTTAAATGTTAGTGAGTAGTGATTTTTATTTCCCAGACACGTAAAAAATCAAAAGGTGGGAGAATGTAGCAAGCCTCTGCTTTATTTTTCCATCTTTACAAAGTTTCTCTTTGCATGCTTTGTCTGGATAGCAACTGTAGAAATATTTTTTGTATTAAATTAAAATTTTTGGAATTGGGTTGAACTGACCATGTTTTGAAATATGTATTCGTATTTTAGTCAAATAATAATGTGTAAACATCTACAAAAAAATAAAAAATGTACGTAGTTCATCTTTTTAGAATGTTATTAAATCTTACTGAGTGATAAAAAATTCAAGATGAAGAGGAGGTAACAAGAAACAGCCTTTACAGGGTTGACTTTTTCCCATCCAAAACTTGTTTTTCCCATCCCAATGGAAAAAACTGATAAATACCGAGAAAAAATGGTAAATGCCGGGAAAAAGTGGTAAATACCGGAAAAAACTTTCAAATGACAATATATAAGCAATATTCTGGTTTTCTGAATATGACTTGTAAAATTAAAGTTAGAAATACATAGTTATTACAAATTTCTGTTAAGTTTAAAATTTTTCTGCAGGCAAAGAACATCACTAAATAAGAATTATTGCAAAAAAACAGAAAATTTGCTCATAAAATTGTTTTATAATAATAAATTTCCTAAATAAATATTTTAGAGCACAATAAAACAAAATTATTAAACTTAAAAATATCAGTGTCATCAAGACAAGCAATAAATTACTTGACTTAAAATTTGAATAAAATTCTATTATTTTAACCCCTTAACGCTCGCATAATTTTGAAGAAAATGGTCATAAAAGTGCCTATTTTTTTATTCAAGAAAATTATATTCAACTCTAAAATAAAACTCTAAAATATAACTCTAATAATATTTTTCTCTAAAAACGTTGCAAATAGACTAGTGCAGTAATCTGGTGTACATATTGAGGAATAAAACATGATTCCGGGCATAAGAAATAGATTGTTTTATTATTTTTCGCGCATTATTTTTGAACACTTCAGCCCGGAAATATCACGGGCGCGAGAAATAGAGGACGAAACTTCACCCCGTCATTTTCACGGGAGCGAGAAGGAAGGGGTTAAGTAGACCTATTAAACCCAAAAAAATTTACAATTAAACACAAATAAGATTACAATTGGTAAATGTTTGGGATCTGTGTGGTGT
Source organism: Uloborus plumipes (assembly GCA_038373865.1). NCBI lineage: Eukaryota > Metazoa > Arthropoda > Arachnida > Araneae > Uloboridae > Uloborus > Uloborus plumipes. The sequence goes on along the minus strand of JAXGGA010004023.1, from coordinate 18,165 downwards.
GTAAATATTTAAATAAATGTACTCTATTGTCCAATTTTAAATATATCTTCCTTTTTTTTTTTATCTTGTAAGCTATTTACTTAGAACTGAATTTTGAAATTTTAAAAGGTTGTTTTAAATTTATGTTTTTTATAATCAGTTTTCCCCAGGTGAGAAAACATGGTATTTACTGGTAGTGAGAAAAACAAAGTATTTCCCAAGACGGTAAATACCGGTTTTTACCATGGTATTTACCGAGGGTGGGAAAAACCTTGCCAACCCTCAGCCTTTATGAAGTATTTCATTAATAATATATTACTAAAACTAATGTAGTTAGGTTTATTAACTTCTATAATAAAAAAATATTTTCAGAGTCATAACTCTAAAAGTCAAAAAAATAGTACCCATTTCAAAAGTACCTCTTTTAAAAAAGTGTTTCTAAACGAAATTGTTACTAATGGTCACTGGTGACGAATAAATTTCTCTAACTTAGCCCTTTAAATCAACGTCACATCCCTTATTAATAATCATTCTTACTGACTCTGTTTGAGAGCAACTTATAATGAGAGGAAATTTTACTCACAAGATTATTGATATAAATACGCAAATGTCTTAACAGCGTCAGGGCGGCGAACCAATTTGGAGATCTCACGTCACCATAGACATACCTAAAAGAGAAAAAAACATGATTCAACAAACTTACAACATGAAATTCATATACAACCTACATTTCAAAGTTAAAATATCTACATTAAAGCATTTAAAATTTCACTCCTCAATGAGTGTTGGTAAACCAAAGTTGGATCTTGTACGACAAGTGAAAAACACAGTTTTACACATAACTAAGCTACAAATGCTAAAACTGACAATACTGGTTTTCATGAGAACCGAGTATATTATTCCCATATTCATCTTTCGGCACCACAGAGTTCCAATAATGGCATTAATCTTTATTTCTGCTGCAAAGAAGAATCAAACGTCATTTCACTGACATGGTCAAAGGTTTCTGATCTTCATTTAGAAAAGATATTGGCTAAAAGCTTCACTCAAACAAGTATTAGAAATAAGCATGTTTATTAGGTTAGGTGCATTTTGCTACCAAAAATTTTGATTTGATGCCTGGATTTCCAACCCTAAGTGCCACATTTGATACCAAAAAGTTTTGGTTACACTACACTGATTTTTTTTTTTTCTGACTTGAGATCCACAATTGATTTGAAGGATAAATATACAAAAGTATTTTTAACGTACAATCAATTGTGTGTTTAATAAAGCCATTTTCTTCCGTATATTTTACATATGTGTTTAAATATACTATTGATAATGTGTAGTAGTTGTAATGAAAAAATATTTTATTGATATTAGGACACATATACATTTGATTCATTGAAAGAAACACCTAAATTGTTCAATTTGATACCTAGAAATCATACTAGACGCGTGCGTCATAGGGTGGAGCGAAAAAAATGAATTTTTGATTTTCGTAAAGGGGTACCTTTCATTTACTGTGAATGAGGATAAGTAACAATTCTGTAAAATATTTCACTTTTGCGACGTCATCTTTAGTCTGCGCATTTGACCTAAAGTTTGAAATTTTTGATTTTTTTTAGATTTTTCAATTTAAAAAAAAAAATATTGCAAATGATAAAACTAGCGACGGGTGATTATTAAATGGAAGAAAAAGGTTTGAAATATACAAGAAATTTTTTTAAACCATTTAAGATTATGATTTCAGTCTGCGCATTAGGCCCGAATTTCATCAAATTTTCAGAAATTTCCGATATTTTCAATATTTAGCAGAAATTTTATAATTCAATATTTCCTCCCAATATTTAGTTAAAGTGCCTTCAAAACATTTTCTTAATCATTTTGTTGTTTCTTGAAACTACTCAACTCTTTGCTTGCTCATTGAAATTATCCAGGACTCACCAAGAGGAAGTGGTCGTACTTTGGGTGCCACCCGCGCTCCCTTTGCTTCCAACCAATGAGAGTCTACATTTACATTTCTTAGACAAGTCAGGAACAATAAATTGTTTCTTTGAGTAGGAAATTGTTTGCATTGGTTTTTGATGGATGCACTACAAAGACAGGAAAATACAAAGGTGTAATACGAAACTGGAAGAAAAACTTGGTAGACCTTTGTAATGGGACGTTTGCCGATTACATTTAAATTAACTTAATTATCTGCATTTTTTGCAAAAGCTAGATGGACCTAGCAGTGGACCAGTGATTTTTGGGCCTGTTGGACGAAGTTAAACAACATGTTATACTTTTAAATCAGTTCAATATGAACCTATAGAATTTATCATTGATCAGATTGATTTTGACAACAAAAATGATTCAAGTACTGAGCAACAGTAACTTCATGAGATGAGCAAGGTAGTTTTGACTGGAAAAATATTCAAAAAAATGTGAAACAGAAGTCCAAGCAAGCTTTCCCAAGCCAGATGTTGACTACAGCAAACATAATCTTTAGACTATAATTTTTAAAAGAGTTCATAACTTTCGTGTTAACAGTGTCCTTGCTCTTTTAGGATGAAGTGCAGACGTTACTTATTTAACTACGAATATGTGTGAGATTATAAAGATTATCTCTTCGGAAAAAAGCAGAAAATTGTATTCACATCTATTCAAAACAATGTATACTTTGCACCCAAGAAATATGCTCTTATCAAATGTATGTACGAGTATGTTTGTTCCTTATACGAATCCAATTTTCGTCGGATTTTCAACAAATTTGGCACAGAAGTTCCCTGATGCATTAGAATTCACATAGGCAGGGGTTTTGAAATTTAAAAAAAATCAAAAAAGCCCGAAATTCAAATCTTTTGTCTCAAAATGTCCATTTTCTTCCAATTTTGAATAGATTGAGTAATAGAGATAAGACTTTAAGCATACGAATTGATAAAATGTAACACATTTAAATAGGAGTATTTTCCTACAAAGATTACGATCAACAATGAATTATCCATTTAAGGCTCAACAATTTCTTTTTAGCATGAAATAAGTTTTTATATTCCCATGTGGATAGAATTCATTCAAATATTTTTTAGAGGTATGTTGTATTAATAAGCACCCAGGCAACGCCAGGAAATAATCTGGTTAGTTCATAAGAGAGAGCATATAAAGAAACTTGTTTTAAATCGTATTATAAACGCTTAATCTAGGAAACAAACAAGCAAACAAGTGCGAACGTTTCAGATCCATAAAAATATACAAAAATCTATTTTCATACATTACATACATAAATCAAAAGTCAGTATACATCGATATGATTTCTTGCCATGATGTGGAAATTACAAAGCTACCTTTTACAGGAAATTTAACAGCACAATATTTACAAAGATTATGGAAGCTGAGAATTTAAATATGATTTCTGAATGCGCTCTCTTAAAACTGCCATTCAAAACTCAATCAATTGAAAGAGCTGTCAAATAGGTCACAAGCTCTTCAAAATTGGTATATAATTACAGGAAAAGAAAAAGTTTAGTGTAAAAACGAGGATATCTGACAGAAATATTTGATCAATTTACGACACAAAGGAACAATTTAACTGTGAAAGACGTATCTAAGAAATGTAAATACGTGCTCGCATTGGTTGGAAGGAAGGGTTCACGTGTAGGACTAGAAGTGCGGTCACCTCCTCGTGGTGAGTCCTGGGTAGTTCCACATGAGCTAGCAAAGAGTTGAAGGGTTCAAAGTAATAACAAAATGAACAAAAACAGGTTTGAAGACACTTCAAGTGAATATTGAGATTAAATACTGAGTTAAAAAATGTTGAAAATATCAGAAATTTTAGGAAATTTGATGAACTTTGAGCGTAATGCACGAACTGAAATCATAATCTAAAATGGTTTCAAATTTTTTTTTGTCTATTTCAAACCTTTTTCTTCCATTTAATATACACCCGTCATTAGTTTTATCATTTGCAATATTTTTTTTAAAAATTTGAAAAATCTAAAAAAATCAAAAATTTCAAAAGTTTAGGCCAAATGCGCAGACTAAAGATGACGTCGCAAAAGTGAAATATTTTACAGAATTGTTACTTATCCTCATTCACAGTAAATGAAAGGTACCCATTTACGAAAATCAAAAATTCATTTTTTTCGCTCCACCCTAGTGCGTCATCATGGCAACAAGACAAGTATTCTTATTTTCTAACACTGACTCAAATCCTACTTTAATTCATCTTTTCATAAATAACTTAAGTATAAAGATTTTGAGAAACGATTGAGTGAACTCTATAGAACCCTAGGATTCTGTGAAATATAATTTAAGAAGCACTACTCTATACTATAATATGAATCTAAACTATGCTGAACTCTATGTAAATCAGTAAGGATGAAAACTACTGAAGTGGAATGCTGATATGAGAAATTACAGCATTGTCAGCATGTTGTAACACTTCCTAAGGTCATAGTGAGTATATTTACAACAAATTTCACTATTTCTTAAATGCTCATGATGATTTATCCTACCTAATAAACATGAGCACTCATATAAGGGGCTCAAGTACCCGAATTATAAGTTAAAGCTTTAGATTTTGGAAGGGTCACACGGGGAACTATGAGCCTATCTCTTGCCAGGGTAAATTAATGATCAATAAATGTTTACTCTTAAAAAATATTTTTACAATACAACTAAATTATGCTAAGTCATCCTTATACATTCAATTTTTTTATATTAAGATCAAAAACAAAGGAAAAGTAAAGTAAAAATAGGAGAAAAAAAATATTTTCACTCCATTTAATTCCTCTTTTCTGCTTTTATTTTATCAAAAATAATATAAAAAGATAATAAACAAAATTTTGTTGTTTAAGAAATACCACACATTTATGTGATTTCTAAAGAAAAAAAATTATCAAAAACTTACTTTTTAATGAAATATATGAACCGTCACGTGCGGAGCAAAATGGCTATTTTTTGTGGAATAATCCTATACCTCATTTTTTTTAACAGTTTAAATTATTATTTCTCAGCAAATGAGATAAGTTTCATTTACATTGGAATCTTAGCAATCAAAATCTACAATTTTCTTTGTCATTGTTAAATTAATACAGCAAAAAATTAACTAATTCATAAAGATCGTTAAGATAGGTTGACTTTGTATGTCCCGCACGTGATACATACAAATAAATTAAATTTTGATTAACAAAAATATTTCATAAAAATATAACTAAGTCAGGAGTATATTTGCATCAAATGTAAACATTAAAAAATATGTTTACTCCTATTAAGTCAAAATATTAGGATCTGTAGCAAAATGTTGGTGAATTTTCGAGTCTGATTTGTCCCACATGTGACAGTGGAATGAATGGCCCACAATTATATAGTAACAAAAACTAAGTGACAAATGAAGAACTTACATCAGGTCCCGTACCTCATCTGAATATGTAGTATCAAAGTCAGTCGACCACAGTTCCGGAGGCTAAAAAGTAGAAAACAAACCATAATTTCACTGAATCAAGGTTTTTCTATAAGTAAATTAATACATTTTTAAATATTGGTTAATGGGATCAAACCAAAGTTTTCTTTTATATATTAATCATTTCGAAAAGCATTTAAGTAACAATTCAAACCATTTCAACTCATGAATTCTCAAAAGTTACATTTTTCCACAACTTAATACTTCAGGATGGATGCTTAAACTAATAATCTACAGAGCAGTTTGAAATGTAACCAGTTCATTCAAGACAAAACTGCAACTATAAAGAAACAAGGGTGGATCCAAAAATTTTTCACGGGAGTGGCGATTGGTTTTTATTTCCTACCCCAGGGCCTACGCTATGGATTTTAAGTTGTAAGCCAGTAAATAAGCAAAATTTCAAGTCTTAGCCAAATTTTGAAAGTCTTAGTTAAATAATTCCAGTTATTTCTTTTTTGAATATAATGCATATATTTTTTTCCCAGAGGAAATTTCAGAGAATTTTACTGTCGCCAAATCAGAATTCTTTTACCAAACTTTTGATTTTATTGCATTTGGTGAGCTGGTGAATGCTTTGCGCACGCCTTCTTACCCTTCTTCTACATATCTTAGTTTACACATGTGGAATACAAATGTTTTAGCCTTTCACTCCAATACATTTGAAGGGGCAAGTAGATAAAGCTGATAAGTGACAATTTTTTTAATTTCTAGAACAAGCTTTCAAAACACATGCGTTTTTTTTTTTTTTTTAGTGGATTTTTTTCAATGTGTAAAACAGTGTCATATTCTTAGTTACCAACCATTTCTGTGACTAAAGGGGACATGATACTGACGGACTTATCACTTTCATCCATGGTAAAAAGAAAGTTTCAAAATTTGTCACATATCACTTTTATCCACTTGCTCCTTCATTTCTACAGCTGAGCCCTGAATAACCTCCACTCCCCCCTAACATCATTGACAGGTGTCTAAAAGTGCATTTCTTGATTTTCAACATGGGGGGGGGGGGAGTGAATTCCTATTCTTCTAGAATCATAAAAGGTTGTCTAAAATTCTGTCTTTTGGAATTTAACTTCAAAAAATTTTCTGGGAAAAGCTTCGGAACACCATTTTGGTAACTAATGTCAGCGAAGACGGATTGAGATTGCTTTTTTTTTGGACTTGAATTCCAGAATAGTTAAAGAGAGGGAAGCTCTCATCTTTTCAAAAATATCAGCAAGATCATCCAAAATTTCAATTTTTTTTATTGGTAATAGAAAAATTGTCGGTGCATCCGCCATTGTAAAAAAGGGGTCTCCTATGAAAAACAATTTGATTCATGAACTTTTTTGGTCTCTCCTATAAAATTTTATAAAGTGGATTCCCAGTGGGTTTTTTACTAAATACCCGAGAACTTTAGAATCAAAACTGGTTAAGCCTAATTTTCATGAAAAATAATTTTATGTTAAAAAACATAAGTTTAAAAGCTCCTATACTAATGACTTAAGGCAATGGATCAAAAACCATTAGATCAATAGATCTGCCTTCGGAACTAAGGCTTTTGAGAAATGGACTCAACGGGTTTTTTCTAAACAACTCACTTCATAAATGCATCATAAAAAAAATTAAAAAACACACAACATATCTACTAGATATACACATTAAAGTGAGTCCAAAATGGCTTTTTTTTTAAATTTTGATGATGAGTATTGCAAAAAAGGTGCCATTGGGGAAGCAAAGTGCACAGAAAAAATTTGAAATTTTTTGGTTAATTTCTTGATCTGCCGCAATTGCGTTGAAGTTTGGGAAAAATGCAGTTTTTTGAGATTTTTAGGAAATTAGTTACAAAAAATTTATAGACCCTGACATCTAAAAATGTATTATATATGACAAGTTCAGATAAGTATGGCGAAAACAGCATTTTAACGTTTCGACAAAATTCAATTTAAAGAGTAGAAAAAAAACAGGAAGTTGTCAAATCTTCTAGGCATTTGTGAAAAAGGAAGGATTTAAACCACAGATCTCAAATTTTTTATGGAATTTCTATGCCTCCAATGGCACATTTTCCGCCCTACCCGTTATAGAAAATAGGAAAAAAAATTTAACTTGCATAAAATCTCGGAAAAACTGCATTGGTTCCAAACTTCAAAGCAATTGGGGCAGATCAAAAAATTGACCAAAAAATTTCACATTTTTTATGTGCACATTGCTCCCCTAATAGCACTTTTCCGCACTACCTATCATTAAAATAAAAAAAGAAGTATTTTTCTGCCCACCCTAATACACATATTCTTTTTCCTAATTTCAAAAGTCAAATGTAAATTCACAACTTTTTAATACACATATGTTCATTTAATATGCAAAACATGGCGAAACCTTTCAATGAAAAAATATTATAAAAGGTAATTTTGAAAACAGGAGTTATTTAATCTTTAGTTTAACTAATAAAGTAAGCAGCATTATTTTCAGTAACTTAACTTTATATTTTATAACTAGTCAAGTCTGGTTATATAGTGAAGTAGTAAAGCAAGGATACAGAGGAAAAATTTATTGCTAAGTTTTCGGCTTAACTGAATATTCAGTTTATAAAAACCAAAAATGAAACTAAATTTCTTTGTATATTTACACTGAAATGACAAAAGTCATGGGATAGCAATATGCAAATTTTCAGATGGCAGTAGCATCGCATAGAACAGGTATAAATGCGCAGTGCTTTTACAGAGCTTTCATTTCTGTTCAAGTTATTCATGTGAAGAGGTTTTAACGTGATGATGACCGCACGACGTGAATTAACAGACTTTGAACGCGGAATGTTAGTTGGAGCTAGATGCATGGGTCATGCCATTTCGGAAATCGTTAGAGAATTCAACATTCCCAGATCCACTGTGTCAAGAGTGTGCCGAGAGTATGAAATTTCAGGCATAACATCCCACCATGGACAGCGCAGTGGTCGACCGCCTGCACTTAAAGATCGAGACCGGCGACGTCTGCAAAGAGTCGTAAATTCTAACAGACAAGCAACACTGCGTCAAATCACCGTAGAAATCAATGTGGGACGTACAATGGACGTGTCTGCTAGAACTGTGCGGAGAAATTTGGATTTCTTGGGCTATTCCAGCAGAAGACCGACTCGAGTGCCTTTACTGACAGAACGACATCGCTTGCAGCGACTCTCGTGGGCACGTGAGCATATCGGTTGGTCCCTAGATGAATGGAAAACCGTGGCCTGGTCCGATGAGTCACGATTTCAGCTGGTAAGAGCCGATGGTAGGGTTCGAGTGTGGCGCAGACCCCACGAAGCCATGGACCCAAACTGTCAGCAAGGCACTGTTCAAGCTGGTGGTGGCTCCGTAATGGTGTGGGCTGTTTTTTCATGGCATGGACTTGGTCCTCTAGTGCGACTGGACCGAACATTGACTGGAAATGCTTATGTGCAGCTACTTGGAGATCACTTGCAGCCATTCATGGACTTCATGTACCCAAACAACGATGGGATTTTTATGGATGACAATGCGCCATGTCACCGGGCCACAACTGTTCGCAATTGGTTTGAAGAAAATTCTGGACAATTCCAACGAATGATTTGGCCACCTAGATCACCCGACATGAATCCCATTGAGCATTTATGGGACACCATCGAGAGGTCTGTTCGTGCCCAAAATCCTGCCCCATCAACGCTTTCACAATTATGGACGTCTATCGAGACAGCATGGCTCAATATTCCTGCAGAAGACTTCCAACGACTTGTTGAGTCCATGCCACGTCGAGTTGTTGCACTTCGCCGGGCAAAAGGAGGGCCGACACGATATTAAGAGGTATCCCATGACTTTTGTCACTTCAGTGTATTTCTCTGATATAAGAGAGCAGAGCTAATAGTTTCATTTACACTTAATTCTTAATTCCTTCCCAAGGAAAAAAAACAAGATGCTTTTACTATAATCATACTAAATGTTAATTGTGTTAGAAAAACAAATTATAATGATAAACAAAATCAAATGCAAAACGAAAGTGAAAAGGAAAAGCAATATGAATGAATTACGGAAGTGAAATGTTGAGTCCAGCATTTTTGTAGAGACTAGCACACTTTTTAATTGTTATTAATACAAAATTACTCAACTGATATTCAATTTTTTTGCATAATTATGTTAAACAGTGTGTAAATTAGAAATTAAAAATATGTATTGATGTGTATGTATTTAGAGCCAGGAAAACAAAAAATGTTTGTTTTTTATTGTGTTGCATTCTACAGATACATATTTCTGAGTTCATAACACATACAAAAATTCATATTTTTAATGGAAAAAGTATGAATGAATAAATGCTTTCCCTATTTTCTCATTTCTAGAAAAAATGTTCATCAAAAAATGTTTCATTTGTGAAATATGAGGTTTTATCAGTTTCTCACAGTAGAGTCCACAACACAAGTTTTTGATAAAATACTGAATATCTCAATAAATACTCATGCATATTGAAAAAAAACACCAGCTTACATGATTTAGATATTTGATTTTAAATTTTTATTTCAAAAATCATCTTCAATGACTTTTGTTGTGGACACGTTTTGGGGCAATTCCACGGTGTCGGATGTAAGAATTGCACAAAATTTGCTTTAAAAAACAATAAATTTTGTTGGTATACAATTTTGAAACAGATCAAAATATTTTTTACATACTTTCCCATGTGGGTAGAATTATAAATCATAAAAAAATTTCTGATAAAACATTTTATTTGAACAAAAAAAAATTTCAATTTTTAGTGTCGGACGTATGAGCTGAATCTGAAAAATGAGACTTGTAAAACTGAAATCTAAGATTCAGGTCAATGGGTTAATCTGTAACATTGTAACTACTTTGATTCCAAAGAACAATGATGAAAGATAAATAACCAAGAAAAAAATTTTCAATTTCAGAAGTATTAAGACTTGAAATATGGAATTTGGTATTGGTGCTGGACGTAAAATCTTTGGTGTCGGACGCAATATGTACAAAACTACATGGTGTCGGACATAAATAAAGGTTTTAAATACCAAGTTAAATTAATTTTATTTTTGTTTGAATATTGAATAATATGGTAAAGGACAATACATGAGATATTTTTCAATATTACACTTTAAATATTTTCATTAAACCTAAATTGTCCTTGGCTTAAAATTGGGATAGATAGAATTTTTTTTTAAATAATATTTTCTGTCAAACACAAGATTTTATCCTCTTCCTTTGGCCGTTTAAAGTGACCTTCTGCCCTATGTGTCACATAGACTTCATTCTCTTCATGATTTAATTGAATAATGCATCTTACTAGGTGACGGAGTGACTCATACTGAACGATAACCCAGTCATTCATTCACTTTAAGATTTGAAATAAAATCCATACCTTCAAATTCATCAGATATATCACTGTAACAACATAACAGTCTCAAATGTTTTTAATAGTTTCTGAAGAACAAATTTCATTGGTGAAAATTGCTTTTTGAATACTTTGAGCTGCAAGGATTTTCTCCAAATATTAGAGCAAAGTTGCGGAATCCTGCATAATTTCTTCAGATGATTTGAAGTGTACATGCACATCTTTAATTAATGACGAAGCCACAGATGCATACTCTCGTGATGTACTGATGAACACGTTTCCAGCTTTTGCATTCCTTCAGACAGTTCTTTTTATTGTACCACCTATGCCGCCGACAACCCCTTTCCCATGGAATGTTGCGAAAAAAACCCTGATTAATTTCACATCGTACTTCTGTTCAAATAAATAAAGGTTGCAAAATAAATATTTTCGTTAAAATTCTGAGCAGGGTCCATCTAACAAAATTTAAATATTTGGGCAATTGGCTTTAATTTATAATCAAAAAGGTAACTTACTTATTTATGTACAGTGATTTTAGTGTGATCTAAATTATCGGGAATTATGGCAAAACTTTAGCGATTTATTTGGAAATCCATGCATGAGCTGAAAGAATTATGGTTTGGGCATATGCCCAATGTGTGGATTAAATCTTTTTGCTGTAAAATTGTAGCATTTTCAGAAAAATCAAGCTGCATTATTACAACATTTTCACCATTGACTTGATATTTTAACTGCTTAAAAGTCTTAGCTTGCTCTCGTTTAACTTATGTGTGAAGGAGAATATTTCATTTCTGTTTTACCACTTCCCCAAAAGCCTCTATAAATACTAATTAATTGTATTTTTGACATTTTATCATCACCTTTTTTGCCACTGAAACTATCATATTGAGGTAGATTGGATTAATCTATTTCCTGATTTAGAAGAAATATTTTGAAGAAAGAACAACTATTAATAAAGATATTTTTAATTACAGTGCAAAAAAATGAGATTACTGCAGTCCTTCACCTTTTCGGCGGCAATTTAGAGCAATCCCATAACTAGAACAAGGTATTAAATGAAAAAAAAAAAATGGTGTTGGACGTAATGCGGTGTCAGATATAATTTTTTTCTTACCTTCGACACCATGAAAAAACAAAAAACTATTGCTTTGAATTTTGATTGGATTGCACATTTTCCACAGTAACTGATGCTCTTATTTGCAGGTAAAATGATTTTTGAAATATTCCATCCAATTTTAAACAGCACAAACATTTAGGTAATTTGGTGTTGGACTTAATTTCATCAAAGTGCCTGTTATAAATAGGCTCCTACAGGAAAAAAAAAAGGAATTCAGATTTCATTTTTTATGCTACATTTGTTCTACAGTGTTGTGGCAAGTATCTGAAACAGTTATAATTTAAAATACTAAGTTCAACAAGTTATCAAAAAATGGGTTGTGGCAGCGTGTCCATTATACCTATGTTTAAAGTCTTGTAACTCTTAAAGGATTAAATTCTTTTGATAATTTGTATTATTTTCTTATACTGCAACTCCTAAGCTTTAAAATGATATCTAATTCGTGAGAAAAAAATGATTTTGAAAAATTGGTCATCAGTTCCCCATTTCTGTGGAATTGCCCTTTGGACCAAATAGTTAATAATAGCAATAGACCACTAGTTAATTGAACCAACTGCTTCAATGAATCAAATTGTCAAGAACAGAATAAAATCTAGTTTTATTAAATTAGCCGCTTCATTGATTTAAAACTTTTTGAACTAACGTGACTCATATAAGTGGCGGCCACTGTACTGTGAAATGGCCCATGATTAGAATTTCATAGAAGTAATATTAAGTACATTTTTCTTATTCACTCAAATTTTCTGTATGAACTTTTAAATTTTCCAAAAGGAGTTTTCGACATGAATTTAAAGTGTCAAAAACTATCAAGTGTTAAAAACAACATATAGTTTTATTACAATGAAAAAATCGCAAGAACATCCATAAAAGTTACAGCTTATTTCCGAAAAGCTTACATATTTGTTCCTCACAACTTCAACTGAAGAATTTTTTTTTTCCACTGAATGTACATTCATTAATAACTTAGCATTTGACCATAACGGATTGAATAAAGACATTAATCTGTGTTAACCTTTTAATTGCCAATGTTCCCAAATGGGAACATCAACTTTAAAAAATCGTTAAAAAAAAGTTTCGCTTCTGAGGATTTAATTTTTTTTTTCTATTTACTGTCAAAAGTAGACCTGATTTTTTGAAAAAAAATCTAATTAGCTACTACAATTACTATTTTCTACAAAAAATCGCAAAAATGTGCTTTTTTATGGATTTTCGCGGAGACAGAAAAAAAAATTTCTAAAAAATTTCAAAAAGGCTCAACTTTTTTGATATTCTAAAGTAACCACAAATAAGGATCCTTTTACTGACCTAACATGACAAATAAAAAATTAAAGCAAAAACGTAGCTCCTATAAGCGATCAAACTTCGTTGTTCCCAATTGGGAACATTGGCAAGTAACGCTATACAAAATCCGGTAATTCACGCCGCTTCCTAAGTTCGGTTATATGTTCAGTGAAAGCCTTGGAATTGAAAACAACCTCATTTGACGCATTGAAAAAGAAAGTGAGTGGCCTTTTGACATTCCACTGCTCCCTTTTTTGCCCCCTCACCTCCCCCTCGTCTCCAGTTTTTGGGTGGGAGGGATGTCGAAAAATCGCTTTGCACATAGAAATGAAGATGTTTACAGCTTTTCTCTTGCACCCCACTCAGGCTACAACCTGTTAGCAATAAATATCCTTTCCTTGTCACTTGAGACTGTCCAGAGATGCGGCCCCCAAGCAATGTTTTTACTCTTTTTCTCCCTCCTTGTGGAGGTTTCGCTTTCTGTTTCGCTAGAAGTGATCACGACAGCGTTGTTAGAAGTCGTGGAAAGAATGGGTTCCAGAGAAAAGTTTTTAACTTTGCAAGAAGCTATTGAATATTTTCAAGCCCTATCTGACTCAGATGAATCAGCAGATTCTGTAGTAGACATTTGCCAATTACCACCAGATGAAACCGGGGCAATAACAGATGAAGAAGATGTTAATGATAATGAATTTGATAAGGTTGTTCCTGCTGATGTTTGCGGACAAATAGAAGTATTCACCCACAAATCACCAGACGATGTATCGGATGACGAGATGATTATTGATGGCCCATCTACCTCGGAAGCTTCTCCAAAATCCAAGAGAAAGAGAAAATCTAAAAAAGAAATTAACTGGAGAAAAAATGCATCTTTTGATGAAACTATAGAAACGAAAACCCATAAAAAACTCTGTGAGTCATTTCCAGAATTGGCAAATTTATCGCCGGTTGAAATTTTCCACAAATTTTTACCAATTGAATATTTGGGTCATTTATCGAAAATGACAGAACTATATGCAATGCAAAAAGGAGAACAATTGGACGTTGATGAAAAGGACATCGGACAATTTTTCGGGCTGCTGCTTTTCAGTGGCTATCACACTGTTCCTGGTGAGAACGCGTACTGGAGCACCTCTGAAGATTTGTGCGTCCCAATTGTGTCTACAGTTATGCCTCGAAATCAATTTAGAAAGCTGAAGAAATATTTTCACATCATTGATCCAGCCAAACTAAAACCAGGGGATAAATTGGGGAAAATTTCTCCTTTTTATGAAGAGCTTCAAAAAAATTGCCTTCAGTTTGGATTTTTCCACTCAATGCTAAGCATTGATGAATCTATGGTCCCCTATTATGGCCACCATTCCGCAAAAATGTTCATAAAGGGTAAGCCCATACGATTTGGATTTAAAATCTGGATGCTTTGCTCCGCAAACGGTTTTCCGTACGCAATGAGAATTTATTGCGGAAAGACTACCGACGCGAAAAATCTTCCTCTTGGTTCTAGAGTAGTATTGGAACTTTTGTCTCATGTGGAAAATCCTACAGAACACAAAATTTATTTTGATAACTTTTTTACGTCCTATCAGCTTATAGCTGATCTGTCAGAAAAAAAATTTAACCCGTAACAGGGGAGGTGCGGTCTCACAGACCGCACACGTATTTAAACCATTCACCCTTTATACATTTTGAGTCCAAGTGACCTGTTTTTCCCAGTAGCTTCTTGTTTTGAGGCCCTGAACATCACCCTGTCTCATCAACATCCTTTGGCATGTGGATTTGGTAGAAATTTAATAGTTTTCTTCAGTAGCGGTCTGTGAGACCGCACCTCCCCTTCAGCGTTACAATTTTCGGCAGTAATGACGCGTAGTTCTAACGTTAGGTTTGCGGAGATGCGTTTATTAATCTGATTCGCGTTATGCGCGAGAGATGCAAAATACTCTAGATAAAGTTGAGAATTTTTTAGAATGTTTGCAAAAACTTCGTCATGAGTGTTTTAGGGATGATGAGGACTCAAGGCCGATTCAGACTGCGAGCGACGCGAACGAACGAAGCGTTTTTCGCTCGCTGGTCAAAAATTCCGATCATTCATACTAGATGCGGGCGAAAGTCACGTGATGGTATTCACCCACTAAGGATAAAGGGCGCCCAACTCGCGAGAGCCAATGAAATCGAATGTCCACGCGGTCAAACCAGAGCAAAGATGGCGCCTTCCCTCTAACTGGCTGTCGCTCTCGTTGCCAAATTTCGTTCGCCTTTCGCACGCGAAAATATCTAGCATGCTAGATCGCTCGCGACAGGCGAATTTTCGCCGCGTTGTCATGGGAACGCATTCCGAAAACCTGTTTCGAGGGGAAAAGTTCGCTTCGCGAGTGCGTTTCGCTCGCTATGTGAATCGCGCTTCAATTATTACCGAAAATACGACGCGATATGCTAATAGTTAAGGTGTTGTCAAAAAATTTCAGTAATATTTTATATTCAATTTTCTGGTATTAAAATGCTGTGTAAGTATTAAATAACTAAAATAAAATCATTAATGAATAACATGATGGTTTTTATTATCCGTAGTAAAATGTTTACAGCAACATATGCTTTTTCTCGAAAAATCTTAGAGCCCTCGCGAAATTTTCTCCGAAAAGGTATGTTTCTATTTAAACTCAAAAAAAATTTTTTTTCCGTGCAAATAAAAGTTCAAAGAATATCTCTGAGAAGTTGAATGATCGTATCTTTATTACACGATTTTTAAAAAATCTGAAAGTAGCGCGGTCTCTGAGACCGCACGTCCCCTGTTACGTCCTACTTTTTCACCTCCCCTGTTACGGGTTAAAGCAACGGGTACAGTTCGCGATAACAGAACAGGACATTGTCCCCTAAAATCATCAAAGAAAATGTCTAAATGTGAGAGAGGAGAGTTTGATTTTCGCTGTGATGGTAAAGTCTACATATGCCGATGGAATGATAATGCTGTAGTTACGATGGCATCAAATCATAGTACCCATGAACCTGTGGGTAAAGCAAAACGATATTGTCGTCAGCAAAAAAAGAGAGTTGATGTTCCCCAGCCAAATCTCATAAAAAGTTATAACGACGGAATGGGTGGAGTGGATGTATTAGATCGCCTTCTCGGAAGCTACCGTCCTATGTTGCGTAGTAAAAAGTGGTATTGGAATTTGTTTAGTAATGCCCTAAATATGGCTGTTGTAGCAGGTTGGATTTTGCACAGAGAGTTACACCAAAACACCACTTTGGAATTATCGCACCTGAACTTTCGGAGAGAAGTGACTATGAGCTTACTTCGAATGAAACCAAAAATTCAAACTACCCCAGGTCCTCGCGCACATCAATTACAATCTGCAAGGCAATCAGATACCCATTATTTGGTATCATCAACTCAAGGACGCTGTGTCGTGTGTCAAAAAAACACTAGAAAAATCTGCTTTGAGTGCCAAAAGCGTTTGCATGTGCATTGTTTCCCATCTTATCATGGACAGTAATGTGAACTTTACAATAATTATTCGGAATAACATTTTCGCAAGGTAATTTGCTTTTTGTAAATTTATTACAAATTGTGGTGTACAGTTATTGTTTGTGCTTAAATTGTTAGTGTTTTTTTTTTCGATATTTTTCTTTCAGTTTAGGTTTGATGTAGTTTGTGTAAAATTGTGAATGAATATTTGTTTATAAAGTGCGTATTATTTATTTTTATTTTTATTTTTTTCATGTTTTGAAATGTTTAGCGTTTCAAATTGAAATGAATTTGTCAAATATGATCAGTTATATCAAGCATTTTATGCATGAATTCAAAAGAACTACAGCGAGCGTAAAGCGCAATTGGTTAAAAGCCTTAGGAAAAAAACTTAACATAACATGCCAATGTTCCCAAATGGGAACATGCCCAAAATCGTAGATAAAAATTTCTTTTTTTGATTTTTTTTTTTTTTTTTTGCATTGTCTAAAGGGATGCCTAAGAGTCCTATTTTTATGCAGCAACTCCAATTTTTATACTTGGAACATAGTGCGGGATTTAAAGGGTTAAATTTTTAGAGTAAAGAAAACAAACCGTGCTTTGCACTTGACATCTCTTTTCAGCAGTCCAGTCTTCCTTTATTTGGCGTACTAATTTAAGCATTAAGTCTTGTTCTGAATCCGAATCCGAATCAGCTGGTTGCATTTTTTCGCAAAAATTTTATCAAGTGATTTTACAGCTTTCAATCGCAACGATTTTAGAAAAACGCTCTGCTTTAAGCTATAAGCCACGCGGAAACTGTGAGAGAAATGGGTTCTAGGTGTCTCCTCTTCAATGGGGAAGTGAAAGGTACAAGAGGTTATCACAGATATGTTCCCTTAAATGACAATCAAATCAGGTACTTTGTTACTTCCACAATCTTGAGCTTTGATGATCATCAGACTTCAATACTATTTACACATGTGTCATCATTCCTAAAAAATGACTTTGTTGCCTGTATATACAATGAGAAGTGGTGGATGGGAAAAGTGAAGCTAACAATGATATTTTGGTGCATTTCTTTCATCCTTCTGGACCAAAAACTGCCTTTCAACTTTCAACTGTCAAAAAATGATACTGCGTGGGTTTTTCCGCTAAGAAAATAGTACGTAACGTTACTTCATTGGAACTCGAGTTTTCTGGAAGAACACACAACATAACTGATAAACTGTGCAATGAAATATCATGTTTGTTTAAGTCTTTAACCAAACTTAACGCTGGCAAGTAGTTAAGAGTTAAACACAAAAGTATATTTAAAAAACATTAATGTGTGTAGTAGTCTACACCATTGTAGAGCATAAAACATATGGGTAAATTCAAAAATTTTACGATAGTACTACTACTACTATCGATTTTTTTTGTTAAAGATGTATTAAAAAGGTAGCGTTTTTGTTGAAATTCGCGACTCTATAACTCAAAACGCAGTTGAGTCTCAGTCATAATTTTTTGTGAGATATTCTTATTAGTATTAATAACATTTTATACAATTTTCATTTTTTTTTTTTTTCATTCTGTCC
Organism: Uloborus plumipes; assembly: GCA_038373865.1. NCBI lineage: Eukaryota > Metazoa > Arthropoda > Arachnida > Araneae > Uloboridae > Uloborus > Uloborus plumipes. Next base: position 19 of record JAXGGA010004023.1, on the reverse strand, counting down.
CTTTTCAGATATTGACCTA
>JAXGGA010004022.1:0-93837 GCA_038373865.1 Uloborus plumipes | reverse complement strand
TTCATTTGGTAATTTGAAACATCTGCTTTACTCGCAAGCAACAACTAGGGTTTCAAAATTCAGGGGAAATTAAAGTGTGGTACGTAAGGTAATTTACAAAGCAAGAGGTTGTAGTGCTAAACAATATTTACATTTTTCTCGAAAAAATAGGAACAAAATAGGGGTGAGAAACAAACTGCGGTCTGACAAGGAGAAATTCAAAATCGCACAACATGTGGTGGCATATGATTGAACAATGCAAAAAAATGAGCTGTTGCTTTTACAGTATAATACTGGCAGCCGAGGTTCCAATTTAAAACTGTAAATGCACAGTAATGAACTCTACAACTAGCAATTTTACAGATTATTACTGTAAAACTAATGATTTTACAGTTTATTACTGTAACATTTCACTATGTTCTAATGTAAAAACAACAGTATAATACTGGTAGAAAAGAGTCCAGTTTAAAACTATGCACGGTAATAAACAGTAGCATTAGCAATTTTACAGTTTATTACTATAAAATTAGCTGTATTATAATGTAAAAACAACATTCATGTGTTACAGTGAAGCAACTCTTGTCTATTAGTTTCCTAAGTTTTAAAAACTAAATTTAAATCAAGTAAGTTTTATGTGGCTATCAAAAATAGAAGTTCGACCTTTACAATATTTACTTCTTTTTAGGGTCAATAAGAAAAGGTGGTTTGTGGCGAGTTAAATAGTCTTACTTGAATAATAATTTTGCAATAATGCAGTGCTAAGCACAAAAGTCGTATCTGCACTTATTAACAAAATTAAGTTATCTCCACCAGGTGGCTCTTTGTGACGTAGTTTACCTAACTTCAAAATTATATGGTCATTTGAGAACGGGAACTATTTTTTTTTTTAAAAATCTGAAAAAGTTTCATCTGAATCAAATACATGGTGGCGCAAAACTTAAAAGAGTAATATCTCAGTTTGAGTTCAGCTGCAAGTAACACTTTTGCGCTTAGTACGGCAGAATAGTAATCTCACTCAAATATGCTTCCCTTAACAGTAATTTTCCTTAAAAAAAGTAAAAATTGTCAAGGTGAAGTTTTAACTTATTAGATCTAGAGTTTTTAATCGTATCTTAAGTAGTGACACGTCCCCCATCTAGGAGCTAAATACGGATATTTTCCTATGTTGAGTTAAGTTGAGACTGATCCTCCAAATGTCTAAGGAAGTCAGACAAGGTCCATCAGACCATTGATCCGGAGGAAATCGAGGACAAGAAGAGGTGATTCAACAATATCTTCTTTGCAAAGTCCTAGACAGTCCAGGATGTGCTCTGGAGAAGCCTGCTGGGGTTTTGAATTTAGAGCAGACGTCGAAGACTTTCCTGCCCTTAATGAATGAGAGACTTCGTGTGGCCGCTTGCTAATCTAGAAATTGCAGTTTTCGATTATCTGTCACAATTTACTTCGAATGAAGAGCCTGGCTCTTTTCCAGCGTACCACTCATGCCAGGGAGGGATCTTAAACTCCTTCAAAATCTCAAAATTTACAATAGATTGGTGTTCTGAAAAGGTAAGTTCTGAAGAAGAAGGATTGTCGGAGTAACAGCCCTTCTTGGCCAGTTCATCAGCTCGGTCGTTGCCGAAAATGTCTACAATGGATGGAATCCATTGGAAGTAGACTTCATGGAGCTTGGAGATGAGCTTTAGTTTAAGGAGAATAGAAGTGCTGGTTTTATCACCAATTGCAGTCCAGTTGTGGAGGTGCTGTATAAAGCTACGACTATCTGAAAGGATTCAGATATCGCCATAATCATTGTCATTGTGAATGGCCTCAAGTCCCTGTTCAATTGCTACTAATTGAAGATGAATCAGGGTTGCGAAGGCTGATAGACAGTTTTCCCCCCGGTTTCTCAATGTAGATGCCACTACCGGCGTGGTTGTCAAGTTTACTGCCATCTGTATACAATATTATGGCATTTTCCGGGATCTTGTTTATGATCTCTAATGCCAACTGTTTGAGATGAGCAGGAATTAAATCCTTCTTGATGATTGGGATAGAAAAACTGAAGTTAAAATGGACTCTGTGCAATCCTTCTGAGGGATTGATGCAAGTTAATAAGGAGTGGGGTTCAACCTGACTGTAAGGCAATTGCTGAAGTTTAGCCTGGCTGAAGGGACTGTTCTTTTTAAGTCTTTGGTGGTTATTCCAGTTCTTTAAATATACGGAAGTTCTGTTATGCTGACCGTAACTGGACAGTTTACTGAAGTACTTGGTGAGGATTGCCATTCTTCTAGTTTGGAGTGGTTGCAGGTTAGCATCATAGAGAACTATTTCCCTGGGGCAATTGCGTCTTAATCCGGTAATAATTCTAGCTGCGCTGAGTTGAACCTTCTCCAATTTGTCTAAGTTGGTGACTGAAGTACAGCTATAAATGGGGAAACCATACTCTAAAATGGGTCTAATAAAAGTAATGTAGGGGAAGACCGCCTATATTGGACCCCCTAAGAACAGGAGGCCTGTGTCGCTCAATGTGAAGCAAAACAGAAATGCAAAATAGGGCATCGTAAGCTAAATTTAATCAGGAACCACCCTAGGAGCTTATATTTTCTGAAAATATGAAAATTATTTTTTAAAAAATTATCTTATAAAAAGTTGCAAAAGTCTAATTTAGGAATGAATATATGCGCCATAATTGAACCATGCGCTTCCTAAATTGGACCGTACGAAGAAATCATAGAATAATTTATATTTGAACTATACAGCTTTTTTCCAGGATTTGCAACAGAATTTCTATTGCTTCGGCCTCTCTTAGGCAGTGTTGATAAACTCGCCGATGGCATTTAATGTTTGACATACGCTTAACCATGTTTTGCACTTCATCTCTATGACAAATATTGCAATAACAAATGTTTTGTGCAGTTTCTTGTTTCTTCTTGTGTGACTTTTTCTGCTCTTTGCCTTTTTTATACGGTGTTAGAATGATTGCTGAGGCAGCCTTCCTTTTGTTTCCTTCTGTTTTTTAGGCAAAGGTGAAAGGTGATATGTGAGTCGGCTTTCCAAAATCATAGTTAGAATTGACAATCGTGTTTTGATGAGAACTATCCGCCGATTCTGCAGAACTTGTACTAATTTAAGTCGTAGCTAGTTCTTGTAGAGGGTGTACAACTTACACCAAACATGTAACCTTTTCAGTGTTTCCTGTGAGCAGTTTTATCTGGACTACTTGCCTCTAATTCTGTTGCAGCCAATCAATGCCATTAAACACATGTCAATTAACATGCTAAACTCCTGTTCTTCAGAATCAACTCACAGCTTTTTCCATGACCTTGAGTACGGTTTGCCTATAAGAGTTACCAAACAGTTCTCCTGTGCGGTATTAGATAATGGATCTCATTAGATGTTCTCGCATCAATGTATCACATGCTCGATCAAAATATGTAGATAGAGACTGAATAAAGACCACATCTACGTGCATGATGTGCTTAAAGAGAAATTATTATTATATCGTTCTTGTCAGCCAAGTTTATTGCATCAATGCTCTTTGTGTAAGTGCTGTGCCTATCCATTAATAGAAAGACATTCTTTTTACATTGCTTGGATTAACAGTTTTGATGAAATGTTGTATCAATTGTGTGAATTATCGTTTGTGATCCAACCAACAAGCACATTGCTCACCAGGGAAGCTTTTACGATAAGTTCATACATGGAACGTAATCTTTTGAAAATAAGCATGAGGAGCTTGCAATTCTCTTGCACTCATGTAGCAAATAACCAGTGTATTTCTACCACGTTCACCACTCCTTACTGCTCCAACCTGGTGTTTATCTCTATACGTCAATATATTTTGGGGCTTTTGGACAATGAAAAGATCGGCTTTATCTATATTGAACATTTTAGTAGCATATAAATTGTTTCCTTTTAAAATCGTTTTGAAAATATCGAAGAATTTCATATTTTTCTCTCGGTAAACCAGCATACATTTTATTTAAGTTAACAAATATGTATCACAACCTGAAACTGCAGCTTAATGGATGAAGAGAAAAAAAACATACATTTTAAGAAGTTGCAGCTTCTACTTGATAAAAAAAGTTTAATTGAATATCGTGAATAGGTGTTAAAGTATGCTTAAAATAATTTAACTACGCTATTAAATAAGACGAGTCACTTATTTTATGTTACGATTAATAAAAAGTCTTATTTAAAATCATATTCTTAAATTGACCACCGGTCCAATTTAGGAAAAATTTTTCGGTCCAATAAAGGAAATCACGCCATTTTTTATTCTTCAGCTCATTGCTCTGTCAAAAATTATCACAATCGGGCATATAAATACATCAATGTAATCCTTATTAAACACAGATTATAATACTGTAACAGTTCACAAGTTTTTGAGTAATTCTTCTAGAAACAAGTCCACAAAATAAGATTTCGCACGTTTTCAACACAAATCAAACCGTAACTCACGCTAAACAGTTCAAAGACTGGTGAAACTTCATACACATTGATTTTATTCCTAAAACTTCATATTTTTACTGTTAAAGTGTAGCACAGATCTCCGTACTAGATTTTAAGCCCGAGGTCCAATTTAAGCAGTGGTCCAATATATGCGGTCTTCCCCTAAGTGTTTCTTAGAGTGGGAGCATCGGCTCTCAGTCTCCGCCGGCTAAATATTTAAGGATATTTAATCTTTTTCTACTCTTTAAGACAATATGATCGATGTCTTTATTGCTTGTACATTAGGGATCTAAAATATATCCCAGATATTTAGGATGCTTCTCATAAGTAAAATCCTTCATGACTTTATTGGCTTTTCCTATGTCTGCTGTGTTGATGTAAAGTTTTTTTCTTGATAATTGGGTTTTCTTTTTAACGCAATGTTAATCCACTATCAAAAACCACCGCAATCAAAGAGAAAAACACTGGAATTCAGCCTAGCAGACATAAGAATAAATATGCATTTTGTCCGAAGATGTCGGACGCTTAAGCTACGATCTAGGGCTTTAATCGAAGTCTCATTATTTCATTAAATTGCTCTTCATGCCTGTCCACACAAGAAAAAAATAAACGAAAATTAACAGATTTCATTTTTTTAAAATAAGTGACATGACCTGAATGGATTATGATTTAATTCATGCTAGCATTATTAAACCTTTGTTTTTAGAGTATAATACTGGCAGCCGGGGTTCCAATTTAAAACTGTAAAATGCACAGTAATTAAATGTAAAAAAAAAAAAAAAAACAATTTTACAGTTTCTTACTGTAAAGTTAGAAATTTTACAGTTTCTTGCCGTAAAATTTAGCTGTATTATACTGTGAAAACAACAGTATAAAACTGACAGCAGATGTTTGAGTTTAAAACTGCAAAAAGCACGGTAATAAACTGTAAAATTAGCAATTTGCAGTTTATTATTGTAAAATTAGCAATTTTACAGTTTAGTACTGTGAAGTAGAAATTTTTCTGTTCATTACTGTAAAATTAGCAATTTTTACCGTTTATTACTATAAAATTAGTAGTATTATACTGTAAAAACAGCATTCATTTTTTTACCTACATAAATACTCAACGAAAGCCCAAATTTAGAATAACCTTTGCAACTACGCAATGTATAGCCTAACTTCACCATTTTGTACAAATGGTTGGTGTTTTAGATGATTTGGTGATACGTATATAGTGCTATGAAAGGAAGTGATAAGAGTAGATAGATAGATATGGATGACCTAAGAATGAAACAATAGACATATATTCACCCAAAGCGCCGATCTCTACTTTTATCTTCATAATATTGATATCACGACATGAGGCAAACCTTTCATTATTATGACATAACCTCAGGCCAAGTTGCAGCGACCAAATATAAGTATGAGCGTAAAAGCGGTCAGCCAAAAGTTCGTTTTTGTTTTCTTCCGAAGGGGGGAAATGCTTTCCTCTTAGCCTGCTATATTGCGCCCACTGATGTTGATGTGTCAATACTACGACGTATCTCCTTTCATTAGAGACATGGCGAACTAAATAACATGAGATATTTCTTTTTTGGGATTGTTCCTTTCATCTTTATTTCAATTCTTCCTTTTGTAATATTAACCAAAAGAAAATGAAATAATCATAATCAGAAATATAATTTTTTCCTGTCGAATAAATTGTTGGTAATAGTGAATGGCGAGCAGAATGCGCTGCATTTTTTTTTGTTATTTATGTGTTCTTGAAATTATTTTTTAAAATTTGTACTACTCGGTGTTTCTGAAATAATAGTTTCGAATGCATTTTCGCCTGTTTTAGATTTTTCATTCATATTGAACATAATGCTAACAGAGCACTGATATATCCTATTATTTGTAAAAACTAAACTTAAATACTTAAAGTAAGCGTTCAAAACAAATGATTCCCTAAGTTCACATTTTTGCAATAAAATAGGCGTTCCTTATAAAGCTGAAACACGTGTCCGCAGTTCTTTTGTGCATAAGCAAACTTATTTCTACTAACGTATTTCAATGTGTCGTGTTATGCAAACTTTCGTATAAACTAAAAGCAACTGATAAAATATGTTGCATAAAATTCTTCTTTAAAAGAAAAATTCATCAAATTTAGCCAAAAAACTTTTTGATTAATATCAAAATCATTTTGCTCGTACTATTTAATGTATATTCAAAATTATAAGGAACGGTTTGTAAGAACACGTTAAAATTTATCTTCTAAGATCAAAAACTAGAAATAAAAATAAAAAATAAAATTAATGTAACATATGAGCTATTTTTAAAACCATCTTTAGAGCATGAGTTATAAACTACTTCCGATCATGTTTAAGAAACGACTCAGAATAAATGATGAGCTTTCACTTTTACTGATTGATGGATCGATAACCGTAATGTCTTATGAAGAGGAATATTGTGGTAAAAAGTGTCTCTTTTGACAGAAAATCTTATGAACTTTTATTGATCGACCCTTAACTATAAATGATCAAAAATAGATGAAAGATATTTTGTCAGACAGAATAGCAAACAGTGAAGTTTAGTAATGCGCAAATAAGGATTTTAAGAAGATAATAAAAAGCACATCAGTACTGCGATCACTGTAAAAACAGAAGAAAAAAACTATAGTATTACAAAAAAATCTCTTTAAAACTGGTATTCTATACAATTTTCTCGTTATAGTTATAGCTTCTTGTTAAGTAATGCAGTAACGTTACTTGAGAATAAGCTGTACCAATTACTAAAATATATATATATGTTTTCAATGTTTAATCCCAGATTTCTAGAGATTTATCAACAGTACCACAATTTTACAGTGTATACAGTATTTTTCAGTGCTGGATTTACCTATGAGTTAAGCTAGATATATCTTAGGGCCTCGGCTTTTTTGAGGCCTCCCAACTTCTTAAAAGTTGCATGATTCACTCCTAAAAATTTGCAACCTAAAATAAAACTAAATTTCATTTCCAAATGATTCAAAACTTGAACATTAGGGAAAATGTTCATAGTTTCAAGCCGTGAATTTAAAAATTCCAACAAATGATAGGGGTGGAAGGATACCGAAATGTGGCGATTACAACTCATCTATTCATTCTCCATTAAAGGATGTAAAAAGCATGGTTTTCAATTTTCTGCAACGTTTTGCTTAAGATTATGTATTTTTGTGACTCACCTGTTTCAAATCTTTATTTTATTTAATACTGATATCTGTAATTGGAAAGCTTGTTTTCTTCTTCCTTGTTTTATCTTACTTCTACAATATATTGTCAAAACGTTTAGTGAAAGAAAAAAAAAATATTATAATGCCTCTGTTATTTTTTTTATTATCTGCAATAATTGTACTATTATTCACGTTACATTTAATTCAATTTTATATTTGTGGGTGAGTTTGTGGAGATGAACAGAAGCTAACTACACCAAGAGCCGATGTGAGCAAGTGATTATGCATTATCATTTATCTTCCTTCGCTCGTTCTATCTTTTTTAAACACAAATCTTTCAAATGTTTTGTGTTGGAATTATTTTCACAATAGATATTTTTTATCCTTAATGTAAGTTAGGTGACCTAGAGTCTGAATGAAAAGTTAGATTTTGTATTTTTGATTTTTTTTTTCCCGCTTCTAACTTTCAATATCTTAACAATGCACCTCTTTTTTTTACAATAGGAAGTATGCATCTAGGATGAACGATTCAGAAAAAGAAGGTCATCCAAGTTAAAACGGAACACCCTGTATATGCATACATATTTGAGGTTTTATTGCAACCATCGTTTACATTTAAAGACTATTTTAAGAAAAAATGCATTTAAAAATCCATAAGTCACAAGATTACTAAAGAGAGATAATGACCTATTTCATCATTTTCTAAAGACCTGTTTTTTACTGTTGATAGTATTTCGAGCCAAAAAAAAAAAAGAAGTAAAACCTTATTCAGATTCCAAATTAAAGTGTATTCAGTATTAGGAGGCAAATAAAATAAATACAAAGAATAAATCTTTCGTCTAAATTTTCTAGCAATTTTCTCGTTTTATTAGCACTTCGATAACTCTAAAGGTAAAGGACAGACTTCGGAACGCCCTTTCCGGAGCGGATGCTAACCCGACAGTGCCACTTGTTGCCACATGATGAGAACGTTAATGAGTTTTCTGTATTTCTAAATTGCAGTTTGGTTAATATTTATTCTGGAAAGTTGTTATAAGCAGTATTTTCTCTTTTGCCTGCTTGGAAATCAAGCAATCAGAAAGCTAATTATGAAAACTGTTATCATAAATAATAACCATCGATATATGAAGCGTAAAGAAACACAACATGCTCAATTTGTGCATTTTGAAATTTAAAAATATATAAATATAAAAAGTTGTGAAGTTTATCAGCTTAATTTCTTTATTTTTTATTTGAATTGTAAAAATAATCGGCGTACATTTCGTTTTAATTAGCAATATTGTCTAGGTTAATCAAGTGCAGATTAAAATAATTTGGATTGAGATGGTATTGGCATAAAAGAGTTTTATTTTATTAGTTTTTTTATTATTATTTTCTATTAAGATACTAATTAATATGATATGGTTTTTCCATTTTTATGCCATCTACTAGCCTTTTCAAAAAAAATGTGAGTTGATTAAACAATTAATTATAACCAGGCTTTTTTTTTTTCAGCAAAGTATTTAAAAAAATAGTTGAGTAACAAAGAGCATTTCATCAACGTTTGAAAAAAACAAAAAAAAAATATATATATATATATATATATAGCGAGGAGACTAAGACAACGATTATGAGAGAGGAAAAACTGATCGACACATTTTGCAATTTCAGAGCCTAAAAGTTACGAGATTTTAATGTTACAAATACAAGACATCAACTGAGTTGCAAACAATTCTTACATTTAAAATTGGATGTTTTATCAAATACAAATGTATGTCACGAAGTCTTAGAAATATTACTTTAAAATTTATTTTTTCCTTTTAGCTTGATTTAAATAATATGACAAAGCTGAATAATAAGCTCTATGTTTTTAGTAAAAAACAAAACCATATCAACAATGGAAAAGATATGACATACTGGTCTGTTCTACTGAAACGAAGTTTCAAACTTTGTTACATATTTTCGTTCATAGTAAAAGTTTGTTAAAATAATTTCGGAAAATAATAAAAACGCTCATTAAAAATTTATATACAGGGTGTCCACTAGGGTGAGTCGAAAAAATCGATTTTTTTATTTCGAAATCGCATTACCTCTCAAAAGTTGTGGTTCAGTATCCACAACTTGGGAAAAATAAGAAAAAAATTCTAAGTTGACGTCTTCGGTTCGCGCATGAGTCTCAAAGTTGGAAAAAATATGTTAAAAATGGAAATTTTCAAAAAGAAAAAAGAAAAAAAAAACTGTAACTTTTTATAATGCAAATACCATAAGCTGTAAATATTTTGTGCATTTTTAATCTAAAAAATATTTTATAGCTTTTACATACGATCTTTAGTTTGCACATTAGCCTTAAATTGGGCTAAAATCGCCTACAATGTCAAATTTCGAAAATATAGATTTTTTTTATTTCGAAATCGCATTACCTCTCAAAATTTGTGGTTTAGTATCCAAAATTTGGGAAAAGTAAATAAGAAATCTAAGTTGACTACTTCGGTTCGCGTATGAGGCTCAAAATTAGAAAATATATGCTAAAAATGGAAATTTTCAAAAAATAATTTGAAAAAAAAGTAATTTTTTTCTATCGAAACCGCTTTAAATTGTTAGTAGATAACATAAGTTGAACCCAAAAAATTATATATAATTTTTAGAAGATACATTCTGTTTGTGCATAAGGCGCAAGATATGAAAAAAAATGTCAAAAACTGAACCAGAACGCACTATGTCGGCGCTGTGCCGGTATATTTTTGTTCTACAGCCGACTTGTCTAGACATTACACATATTCTAGGAAACAGTTCGAAGTCCCTGCAGTCTGCACTCCCTTTGGTTGTCACTTAGTCAGTCCGCCAAACAAACAGCATCTTTAATTAGCAACTGAAAGTGAATCAAAAAGTGCAGCGTGTTTAGCTTTGGGTGAGGTTTTTTTTTTTTTTTTTTTTTTGTAGCTTTATAGCATATTTTTATGCTCAAGTTTTGTTATACTGTTCTCTGTTCTCCGAATAATAAATAATGAAACCCCGGAAAACTTCTAAACGTTTAATTATTTGTCCGTTTTTTGGTGTACCGAAAGGGTTAAGTCAAAGTGTTTTAACCACATGTGCAGATGTGTTGTTAGCTTGCTTTGAAGAAAAATCGCAATCTGTAAAAGGCGAACCTTTTTCAAGGATTTCAGATTGCATAGCTCATAGAAGAAATTTACTGCAAAGCTTCTATACCAACGGTCAGTCATGTACGTATTGTAAAATTGATAAAGGAGTACCATAATACTACACTTTGAGAAAGTCATTTAGTCGTGATAAAGATAAATTGAACTTCAAGACAAAACTCAATCATTTTGTTAATTAAGCGAAGTCTAAACTTTTTGACGTTGCTTCTTTCAAGTGTGCAATGAATTTTTCGTGTTCTTGTGCTAAAAAGCCAATCTCTTGTAGATGTACACAAAACATCTGTACATTGGTATAGAACGCACATTGGTATTACCACTATACATTGGTATAGAAGCTTTGCAGTAAATTTCTTCTATTTAAGCAGATATGCAATCTGAAATCCTTGAAAAAGGTTCGCCTTTTACAGATTGCGATTTTTCTTCAAAACAAGTTAACAACACATCTGCACATGTGGGTAAAACACTTTGACTTAACCCTTTCGGTGCACCAAAAAACGGACAATTAAACGTTTAGAAGTTTTCCGGGGTTCCATTATTTATTAGTCGGAGAACGGAGAACAGTATAACAAAACTTGAGCATAAAAATATGCTATAAAGTTACAAAAAAAACTCACCCAAAGCTAAACACGCTGTACTTTTTGATTCACTTTCAGTTGCTAATTGGCGGGTCTAGCTGACTAAGTGACAACCAAAGGGACTTCAAACTGTCTCCTAGAATATGTGTAATGTCTAGACAAGTCGGCTGTAGAAAAAAATGTACCGGCACAATGCCGACGTCGTGCGTTCTGGTTCAGTTTTTGACTTTTTTTTTTCATATTTTGAGCCTTATGCACAAACAGAATATATCTTCTAAAAGTTATATGTATATTTTTCGGTTCTAATTATGTTATCTACTAACAATTTAAATCAGATTCGATAGAAAACAATTACTTTTTTTTTCAAATAATTTTTTGAAAATTTCCATTTTTAGCACATATTTTCCAACTTTGAGCCTCATGCGCGAACCGAAGGAGTCAACTTAGATTTTTTTTAATTATTTTTCCCAAATTTTGGATATTAAACCACAATTTTTGAGAGGTAATGCGATTTCGAAATAAAAAAAATCGATATTTTCGAAATTTGACATTGTAGGCGATTTTAGCCCAATTTAAGGCTGATGTGCAAACTAATGATCGCATGTAAAAGCTATAAAATATTTTTTTAGATTAAAAATGCACAAAATATTTACAGCTTATGGTAGTTGCCTTATAAAAAGTTACAATTTTTTTTTCTCTTTTTTCCTTTTGAAAATTCCCATTTTTAACATATTTTTCCCAACTTTGAGCCTCATGCTCGAACCGAAGACGTCAACTTAGAATTTTTTTCTTATTTTTCCCAAGTTGTGGATACTAAACCACAACTTTTGAGAGTTTGAGAGGTAATGCGATTTCGAAATAAAAAAATCGATTTTTTCGACTCACCCTAATATCTATCTATCTATCTATCTATCTATCTATCTATCTATATATATATATATATATATATATATATATATATATATATATATATATATATAGAGAGAGAGAGAGAGAGAGGTTCCTCGATGCAAACAAATTGATGAAATTAGACGCATTTAAATATTAGTATTTTCCAAGAAAGATTACGATTAACAATGAATTATCAATTTCAGGCTCACCTATTTCATTGTTGTTCCAAAAATACCTTCTTGGATTTTGCGTGTTGCATTTTAACCCGCGCGACGCCGGGCACATCCACTAGTATATATATTAGGGTGGGCCGAAAAAACACTTTTTTTTATTTCGAATTTGTAATAGCGCGGAAAAGTTGCGAATTATGAAGACAAAAAGAAGGGAAAAAAAATTTCGAAATCGGTTGATATCTTCCGATCGCGCATAAGGCTTAAAATTTGACAAAAAATGAAAAAAACTTCATTTTCGCGATTTTTTTTTTAAAATTTTTGAATTGGATGTTTTCGAAATGTAATAGCGCGGAAAAGTAGCTGATTGTGAAGACAAAAAAAAGGGAAAAAAATATCGAAATCCATTGATATCTTCCGATCGCGCATAAGGCCTAAAATTTGACAAAATATGAAAAAAACTTCATTTTTGCGATTTTTAAAAAAAATTTTTTACATGAAATGTTTTCATAATTTTTTCGCGCGGAAAAGTTTATAATTATGAAGACAAAAAGAGGGATAAAAAGGAGGAAAAAAAATATCGAAATCGATTAATATCTTCCGGTCGTGCCTAGGGCCTAAACTTTGACAAAATATGAAAAAACATCATTTTTGCGATTTTTTGTTTAATTTTTTGAATTAGATGTTTTCGTAATGCAATACTTGTAACGTTTGCTAATATAGCCTTAAAACATTGTGTTTTGATTTTGTTTTGGTCAGTTAACATCTTCCGGTCGCGCATTAACCCCAAAATTATCCAAAATAATAATTAAAAAAAAGTTATTTTTACGCGTTTTTGGTTTTTGATGAATAATTTTTTGTGAAACAACCGTATTATTTTTTGAGACAGACTGACAATAAGATAGAAAAACAAACTACCACAGGTTCAGTAGATATTATTCAGTTGCGAAAAGCCTTAGAAACTCTCATGCGTAGACGTCGGGCAGCAATCCAGGCAACGTCGCTCGCCTGGCAACGGCTCTCTTCCACTCTATCGCCGCCTTCCTAGGACCATGTCAGCTGTCTGCCTATATTGTTTTTTCAGTCTGCGTTTCTATGTAGCAATCGTAGTGTACTATTATTTAGTTCAATCTAGCTGTTTTCATTTTGAAATTCTTGTAGTCTTCTGTAAGGATGTAGTTTCCTGCTGTGTGTGGACTCTGATTTAACAAAAAGTCATGTAATAACAAAACAAATACTCTAATAACAAGACAAATATTTGGCTGCCCCACTTTTGGCACTCCAAAGAACTGCCATCAGACTAACTGTCTACTGGCGTAGACACCATTATGAATTTCTAGTGCCAAATTTAACCTTCCTTGAGTACGGCACCTAATGATGTCCTTGCCAGTGGACGGCTTGTTTGATGGCAGTTCTTTCGGAGTACCAAAAGTGGGGCAGCCAAATATTTGTCTTGTTATTAGAGTATTTGTCTTGTTATTTGGCTCGGCAATTGTATAACTTTTTCGTTAAAGCACCGAGCTCACACAGAGCAGAAAACTACATCATTACAGAAGACTACAAGAATTTCAAAATGAAAACAGCTAGATTGAACTAAATAATAGTACACTGCGATTGCTACATAGAAACGCAGACTGAAAAAACAATATAGGCAGACAGCTGACATGGTCCTAGGAAGGCGGCGATGGAGTGGAAGAGAGCCGTTGCCAGGCGAGCGACGTTGCCTGGATTGCTGCCCGACGTCTACGCATGAGAGTTTCTAAGGCTTTTCGCAACTGAATAATATCGACTGAACCTGTGGTAGTTTGTTTTTCTATCTTATTGTCAGTCTGTCTCAAAAAATAATACGGTTGTTTCACAAAAAATTATTCATCAAAAACCAAAAACGCGTAAAAATAACTTTTTTTAATTATTATTTTGGATAATTTTGGGGTTAATGCGCGACCGGAAGATATTAACTGACCAAAACAAAATCAAAACACAATGTTTTAAGGCTATATTAGCAAACGTTACAAGTATTGCATTACGAAAACATCTAATTCAAAAAATTAAACAAAAAATCGCAAAAATGATGTTTTTTCATATTTTGTCAAAGTTTAGGCCCTAGGCACGACCGGAAGATATTAATCGATTTCGATAATTTTTTTTCCTCCTTTTTATCCCTCTTTTTGTCTTCATAATTATAAACTTTTCCGCGCGAAAAAATTATGAAAACATTTCATTCAAAATTTTTTTAAAAAAAATCGCAAAAATGAAGTTTTTTTCATATTTTGTCAAATTTTAGGCCTTATGCGCGATCGGAAGATATCAATGGATTTCAATAATTTTTTTTTCCTTCTTTTTGTCTTCACAATTAGCTACTTTTCCGCACTATTACATTTCGAAAACATCCAATTCAAAAATTTAAAAAAAAATCGCGAAAATGAAGTTTTTTCATTTTTTGTCAAACTTTAGGCCTTATGCGCGATCGGAAGATATCAACCGATTTCGAAATTTTTTTTTCCTTCTTTTTGTCTTCATAATTCGCAACTTTTCCGCGCTATTACAAATTCGAAATTAAAAAAAGTGTTTTTTCGGCCCACCCTAGTGTCCACTCCAATCGTGGACCAATAGCTAATTTCTAAACCGTTAGAGGTAAGCATATAGTTTATTGAGGAAAAAATCTCCAAATTACGAAAGGAATTTTGGGTCTATTCAATGTTTTTCAAAAAATCAAATTTTGAAAGAGTTACGAAGTTTAAATTTTTATACAGCCCCCCAGTCCTCTCAATCATATTTAGTAAAACATTCTTGACACTGTAACGTTTAAAACTAAAAAAAAATCACTCCTCTACCACAAAAATTGACCGAGTTATGACGTTTTGAAAAATCAAGATTTTGAAGAATTTCGCATACGGTCCCTTAAGCGATCGCTCGATGACGTCATGAAATAATGCAAAATCTTGATTTTTCAAAACGTCATAACTCGGTCAATTTTTGTGGTAGAAGAGTGATTTTTTTTTAGTTTTAAACGTTACAGTGTCAAGAATGTTTTACTAAATATGATTGATAGGACTGGGGATCTGTATAAAAATTTAAATTTCGTAACTCTTTCAAAATTTGATTTTTTGAAAAACATTGAATAGACCCAAAATTCCTTTCGTAATTTGGAGATTTTTTCCTAAATAAACTATATGCTTATCTCTAACGGTTTAGAAATTAGCTATTGGTCCACGATTGGAGTGGACACCCTGTATATCTTGTGTTAGATACGTTTGCCATTTTAGAAATAAATAAGTACGTTCTTAAATTACAATATGCATCTTTGATAAACAAAAACAGAAATGTTTTTGAAGTACGGAACGAACTAATTTTGCTAAAAAATAAACGAAGCATTTTTGAATATTTAAACAAAGAGAAAACTTTATTTTACATTTGAAATGTACTAATGTGTTTCCTCTTATTCTATTTCCTTTTTGAAAAATTGACAATTCTATAATACTTCGATCTGAACAAGCGACGTAGTGCAGTTTTCGTTTCGTGTTCTACCTTATAAAAACATATACAGAGATGAAGTTTGTATCGATATAACTCTTATTTTTAATAAATTAACTTAAAAAAGGAATGTATAAAGACATAGTTTGCGCCAGACGTAAAATACTTATCGATAATAAGGAATAAACAAAAAAGGTATCAAAAGTACAAGGTCTCAAAATTCCTGAGATGCATTGAACAGAGCGGAAGATTAAAAAGGCACAAATAGAAATATAATACTAATAAGTATTTTTTAATTCACATAACTACATTTTTTACGAGTTTCCATTTGCTATTGTTTCACCAAATTTTGTTTTTTCGATGTTCTATAAGTCTTTCTAAAAGGATGTTTACATATAAGACATATAGACTGAAAGAAATAATTGCGTTTTTATTATTTTATTTAAATGGGACAAAAACAGTGGTTTAAAATCTTACAATGAGCTTAGTTTATATATTCTTGGATATTTGAATCAAAATTTTCGTGGTGACAAAAAGTCAACCAAAAACGAGAAACCCATGGCAAGAACGAACTTAAAATCTTCACGTTTCTACAGCACTGCTCTATCCAGCCACGCCATGGCATCTTCGTTTGCGGGTGTTTATTGAATGAAAAACAGATGAAGCGGGGATGTGGACACAAAAAACAGTTTTTAGAAAGCTACACTTCAAAAAAGATGTTGTTTTTACGGTATAATACAGCTGATTTTATAGTAACAAACTGTAAAAATTGCTAATTTTACAGTAATAAACTATAAAATTCCTGCTTTACAGTAATAAACTGCAAAAATTGCTAATTTTACACTTTATTACTGCGCATTTTAGTTTTAAATTGGAAACTCTTCTGACAGTGTTGTACTGTTGTTTGTAGATGAGAAGAGGGTAATATGGAATACTATTTACATTTTACAAAATAACTTTTTGTTTTTTTAATAAAAATATATGAAAATAATCATGAGTACATACTAAGACTAATTGTAATGAAATGTGTTTTGTAAGAAAAAATACTATTTATTTCTAAGTATTAAAAAAAAAATGTTTGAAAAAAATTACAAATGGAGGCTAATATGAAATATTCGGGTGATATGGAATAGATGGTGCTATCCATTGAAATACTAATTAACTTCATAAAACACTGTTATCAGACCACAATTTAAAAAAAAAATAATGAAAAAAAAATAATACTTTTATACTAAAGTATGTAGATATAATTTCTGACATTAAGTCTGAATTATTTCTGTTTCGAATCTACAGGTAGTTATCAAAATAATGGAAACACTTCAGATTCATAAGAAAAATCTACCGTTCATCGCAAAATAAGCTATCAATTGTTCTTTAACTTTAGTCATACAAAATATAGACTTCATCGGACATTTCCACATTGAAATTAAATCACTCAAGCATTTGGGGACGACAAGAAGGGGGGTCGGAAGAAAAAACGCTTTTTGGTCATAGCTCTTTGAAAATAGCTCGGAATAAGCTATAAATTTCAGTACTTAATCAGCATACTATGTATAATTACTGTACAAATTTTTATGAACGTACCACTTATACTTCCGAAGATATGAAACACTTTTCAAAAAACTGCAATTTTATTTGAAGGGTTTTTGCTCATAACACGCAGAGTTTTTGAGCAAACCTTATCAAAACTTCAGGAAAGATGTCAAAATACAAGAGAAAGAACATACTAAAACGATAAATAAAAATATTAAAAATCCGATGAGATATGAATGTTAAAAGGAAATAATTTTTCACGGCGCATGCGCGAGCGACAGAAATTTATAACTACAAAAATATTGTAGCCTGGTTTATACAGCATCTTATAAAAAAAGTTCCAGTTGAATATCGTAAAAATTGAAAAAGATATCAGCGATCTAGTGAGCTGTAATTCATTCATTCACAGACAATACATAAATGGCGGGGGGTTGTCCACAAATAGTGTGGTGACAATCGAGCATTTTTTTTTTTTTTTTCAATGTTAAATTGTATACAGTTTGAAAATTTATATTCGGCATAGAAGTCACATTTCGCCTATTCGGCCAAAAAGACCTTATACGTAGGTGGCCAAAAGTATTCGGACATCCCCTGAAACGTTGGTTTTGAACGACGATGCAATAACCTTTAATTTGAAAATAGCTCTTTGTGGACAGCCCTTCACTATTTATGTATTGTCTGCGAAATGAATGAAATACAGCTCACTATATCGCTGATATCTTTTTCAATTTTCATGATATTCAACTGAAACTTTTTTTATAAGATGCAGTATAAACCAGGCTGCAATATTTTTGTAGTTATAAATTTCTGTCGTTCGCGCATGCGCCGAGAAAAATTATTTTCTTTTAACGTTCATATCTCATTGGATTTTTAATATTTTTATTTACCGTCTCAGTATGTTCTTTTTCTTGTATTTTGTCATCCTTCCTGAAGTTTTGATAAGGTTTGATCAAAAACTCTGCGTGTTCTGAGCATAAACCCTTCAAATAAAATTGCCGTTTTTTAAAAAATGTTTCATATCTTCGGAAGTATAAGTGGTACGTTCATAAAAATTTGTACAGTAATTATACATAGTATGCCAATTAATTATTGAAATTTACAGCTTATTCCGAGCGATTTTCGAAGAGTTATGGTCAAAAAACGGTTTTTCTTACGACCCCCCTTTTTGTTGTCCCCCAAATGTATGAGTGATTTAATTTCAATGTGGAAATGTCTGGTGAAGTCTATATTTTGTATGACTAAAGTTAAAGAACAATTGATCGCTTATTTTGCGATGAACGGTAGATTTTTCTTATGAATCTCAAGTGTTTCCATTATTTTGATAACTACCTGTATTTACAGAGGTCTTAGATGTAATCGTCTTGCTCTGCAGTGAGCCCACAGACATCAACTTACGCAATGAATCCAAACTTCACCTCGTTGATCTTGAGAGAATTTGCCGTTGCAAAAGATACATTTAGCGTCTTTGCTTTCTTATTGTCTTGAAATACTAAGTATTCCATAATACACGCCATCTTAAGAAATTCATATTTAAAATGATGGACCAAATATTGTAAGCGAAAAAACGACTATAGTATAAAAAACTACAATTATTTTAGTGTACATTACGGTTAACATCAATACTTTAAGTTACATGTATACTAATAGATTAAATATTTGAAAATTTGCCTCCAAGATATCTTAAAAATCAAAAACTAAACTTTTTTTGTAGCACTCTAATGACAACAGTAAGCGGCGAACTCTTACTGCAATGCATCATAGGAGTCTTTCTTGAGTAGTTCATGTTATTTCCACGATATTGCAGCACCTAACGGAGTAAAAACCTCGGTATTCCATATTTCCCAAACATTCCACAATACCCTCCTCTCCTCTACAGTATAATACAGCTAATTTTGCGGTAATAAACTGCAAAATAGTGATAATGAACTAAAACTGCTGCTTTATGGAAAAATTTGTAGAATTGCTAGTTTTACAGTTTATTACTCTGCCTTTTACGGTTTTAATCTGGGACCTCTGCTGCTAGTATTTAACTGTAAAAACAACATTTTTTTTTCAGTGTGGTCTACATTTCGTCACTAGTCGCCACGATACGTTTTAAAATGAGATGCAAAGCATGGAATTTGATAAAGAAGAGGGAGTTGTACAATTCAAAAAGAAATATAACAGAACTATCAGACGTAATTTTAATTAAAATAGTACAACTTTTAAATCAAGTTTATTCGTATGGTAAACTTTTAATTAAAAGCCATTAATGCAGTTTAAAATGCAGTATTTTTCGACATGCAAAAATTATGGTATTTGCTTCTCGTAAACCCCCCATTTAAACATTGTGACATTATGAAATGACGGTAAATTGAATTAAATCCAATTTTATCACTCTTTGAATGCAATTTTAAAACTACATCTTGTAATGGAAATACTTAACGAACCGAAGAGTTAAAGCTATTTGTTGAGATAATTAAATAAATCAAGAAAAAAACTTATAACATTAAAAACCATCAAAAACATAAGTATTGTTTTTCGAGGACGTCATTATATTTTAATGACACAATCGTAATGTTCTTACGCTTGGGAACGAAAATTTATTACTATAATAAATGGAAATTACTTTTTTCTTATAATTGCCTTTTATGATTTTCCAGAGAAATAGGGAATCAATAAATTTTCAAATATAAGGCTAATTGATTTTAAAATTGACCGTTAAGCAGAAACTATTCTTTCTTGAAAGTTAATAAAATATTTCAAGTAAACTAAAAGAAAATTTGCTTTAATGACGACAACCAGCTTTTATGTATACATTGTTGTCTGTTTTTTACATTTTTATGCTCATTGTACTTTTATGGTTATCACGGAACCCGCTGCAATTTATTCATATGTAACGAGCTCACGTTAAAAAGAATTTTCTTCGTAATGGCAAATATACGTAATTTATATGTAATAATTATTTACAGCACAAAAAATAATAATAATAACTTTTATGTGGACGAAGTACAGGCTTACTACAAATGATCCTCTCATCTTTTAAACGTTGTATATCCAAAAGTATTGCTTATAAAACGATGAAGAATATATCAAAATAAACTAATTTAGATTTTATAATGTGTTAGACAGGTTTTCATACGTGTAAATTATCTTTTAAAAAGAGAAAGAACAAGAAACGTGCCGGCCACCTCGTCTAGGGGTTAGAGAAGTCTGACAAGGATGGGGTGGTCCCGGGCTCGAATCACGGTTTGGGCGTGGATGTAGTTTCTCTCTCCAGCCTTTGTCCTTTCTTACTGTGAATGTGTTGTTGTGCTGTGAAAGGTTGTCCACCCAATAAACGGATCCCTATGACATGCGTGTCTGTGGACTTTACACCAAATGTTGCAGTTTAAAAAGTGAAGCAGTGCACTCCAAAATTGCCAGAAACGCTAGCAGTTTTGGGCAAAAGACAACAACGCTGGCAAAAGACAAACCAAGAAAAGTTTTTTTTTTTTTTTTTTTTTTTTTTTTTTTTTTTTTTTTTTTTTTTTTTTTTGAGGAATGACAAATAGCCATTTGTTTCTTTTTGGACATCGAACGTACTGAAGTCCTTTTTTCAGATTGGGCTCGAAGTCCACGACAAGGCGTCCGCTGGAAAAAGGTTATTCGCTATCATGCAGCACACACACATACCTGTCACAATCGGTCGTTGCAAAAAACATTATTTGAGTTTCAAGATGTTATTCCTTTTTTTTCTTTTGTGTGCAATGTCCTGGTAATGTCCAGCGTCTTCCTTGTAATGTCCTGGTCCGTTATCATTGCTGCATGAGTGATATCCTTTAATCTTTTTTAAACATCTTTTGATAGTGGGGATCAATAAACAGTTTCATTAATATCCCCCAAAACACCGGTAGAACAGACGACATATTCCAGTACAGTAAAAAAGTAAAACCCTTTTCTTGTATTGTCGCCATTTTAAAAATACTGCCCTCGTATTAGCATCTGATTTAGGCAATACCAAATCTTGATAAGTTTGATTATTTTCATATATTACTCATTCTTATACATTAAATATTTTTGGATTTATGGCGTTTTGAAAGATTCTCGACTCATCTCTACTTTCCTCACTTATATGCTACATTTAGTTATTCTATTGCAAGTGAAGAAAATTTTGTTTAATAACTTGAAAATGAATTAAATGAGTAGCTATTAACGGGCCGAATGGAGTACCATATAGAAAATATAAAGAAAAGGTCTCCAAATATTAAACAAGAAGACTATGAACCAAATAACAGAGATAAGATGCAAATTGTCTTCAGATAATAAATATGAACTAAACTAACATCGTACTTCAAGTGATGAAGATGATGATTTCAAGAACTATTAAAAAATTTCTTCTGTTGCAAATTAGAGTGAAAGATTTTTCATAAAATATTCATCCAACTAAGATTTCCTATGTTATTTGGTTGCTCTAAGAAAGTAAGTGAACATGAATTTTCTACATTTTTTTCGGAGGATCTGTAGCATGTAGTTTCAGTTTTATTTTTTCTTGAATAAGACTATGCTGCAACAGTGTAAAATAGATGACATGAAGATGGCTCACTCAATGACTTTTAAATGTACAGAAAAGTTGCTTTGAAAAGGAAATTTGACTGCAGTATATATTTCTAACAATGAAAATCTCTAATGATTTAAAATAAATTCATTTGACACCTTATGTGTTTGACTTAGACGTGGTTATTGCTGGTAGATTGCAATAACATCTAATTGAACTGAATCCATTTCAACATCACATTTTCAAGTTTTAATCCTTATGGGTCAAACCTCCATAACACTGCAAAAAGTGAACTGTTGGTTTTACAGTATAATACTGGCAGCCGAGGTTCCAATTTGAAGCCGTAAAATGCACAGTATTAAACTGTAAAGCTAACAATTTTAAAGTTTACTGCTGTAACATTTAGTTGTATTATACTGTAAAAACAACAGTATAATACTGGCAGCAGAGGTTTCAGTTTAAAACTGCAAAATACAGAGTAATAAACTGTTAAATTAGCAATTTTACAGCTTATTACAATAAAATAAGCTATATTATACGGTAAAAATAGCATTCATTTTTAGTGTATTGCTGGATAAACCCTCCTTCAAATGGATTGGTTTTGAACTGGTAAAAAAGTGACACACAAAAAAACAAAAAATAAAACAAAACATATATATTTTAAATAAGACAAAACAACGTAAAAATTTATCAGACATAATGGAAAACAAATACAATCAATTACAAATTTTCCAACTGCCAGAAAAAAAATGAATTTGAAAGTGGGTTAAACAACCCATATTTCGCTAACCAAGTAAAGCATAAATAGCTATTGAATAAATACTACTGCATCATTTACATGCACAACTTAATGTATATATAGCACATGTCAGATAACTAAAAACATACGCTTCAAACTTAGAATTGTACTCTTAATCTTAAGCAAATATATTAGAGTATAAACGTGACTAAGCTTTATTAATAATTTTCGACTAAATTTCCCGAACTAATTTGCATTCAACGTGATGTGCAACATAATTTTAACAAGTTCTTAACTTTCAATTAAACTCTTAGAAAATTAATGGCCCTGGACGCAATCACTCAGTCTAGCCTGATGGAAAGCGACAGCATGAAATTAAATCTTTCACATATTTCCAAACTGCAGTTTAAGCATACGGTGCATTTTGTAACTTTACATAGGAGTGGCAGGCATTTAGAATCAACTCAAAATAATACAGACACATTAGTAGGAACAACCAAAATAAATGGAATAAATAACAACAACACTTTGATTAGTAAAACTTTTTTTTAATGGGAAATTAAACCCAAACATAAAACATTATTCTTCTATTCAGTTAATAGAGATAAAGTAGTTGTTTTGTAGATTTTTAAACAAATATATTACCAATATTACAATGCGTTCATGCTAAATATAAGTATTTTAACCAAATTCCGAACCCATATTTTACTTTTCTTCTTTATTATTTCATTCGAAATCATTCTAAGCGGAAAATTACACTTAAAACGAAAATATTTTTCTTTTTAACACTAATCTGCCATTATTTTCATGTCCTTTCTATGTTGTTAAAAATATATTTTTAAAATATTAAGAGTATAATTAAGTTTAAACGGATAATAGAAAAAAAAACCTTTAAAATACAAAATAATACATTTTGCCTAAGTTATCGATTATTGTTTAATATTTTTATGCATTTCTATACCCCTCATTTTTGCTATAAATTGAAGTAACAAAGAAGGCTATTTCGATTTATTTCACTCTGATCACTCTTTGAGAAGTTTAACTTGCAAAAGACTTGTTTAAATAAGCTAATCACCTGTAACCAGGGAATAAAGACAAAATTATCAATTCTTGCTTTTTCTAGAATGAAAAAACAAAAACCTGCTATTCCAATTGATTCAAAAAATATTTTTTAGACTTTTTTAAGAAAATAACTGAATAAAAACAATTAAATATTTAAAAAAGTTCCGGAAAGCTGAGTTAGAAGAAAGTTGTAATAATATAATGAAACAACTGCTGGAACTGAGTTTTAGTTTCTTAACTTTTTTAAATTGAGCTAAAAACAATTTAATATATATGCTTGTATTACTGAAGTAATATTTTTATATTTTTGAAAAAGTGTAATGTGTAACAAAGCTTAAACATTGAAATTCACAAAGTTAATAAAGCAAAAGAACTGACAATATGCGTTTGAAGCAACTATGAAATTCTAGACATCAAACATTTTGATCAAAAATATAAAAATACAAAATAGTTTCTAAGCGACCTTTTATCGGTTCTTTCCTTTGAGACAGCAGGACAAAAAATATAAACACATTATTTTAAATTTTCTTCTTTTACTGGGGGAAAAATAATATAAAAAAGACAGAAAAGACACAATAATTCAAAGAAAGAGGGCCCTCAAAAGAATATTCAGGTTAAAAATTCTCTCTCAACGGAGCAATAAAGTAGCTCGTATCACCTTTTATGAACACCTTTACTGAAAGGAGATTACTTTATAACATAGCCAACAATAGCTCATCATTTTTAAGTGGAACATAGTTTCACTTTTCTGAAAGTAGTGAATAAAAATGTCCAAGTAGCTATACGAGAGCGCCACATATTTTAGAAGAAGATGAAAAGACAGTATATAAAAATGTGATACTAGATGCAACATAAGTATTGTTGTAAAACGAAATGCTTAACTTTTTCCATAAAACTAAAGATTAAATTCTAGAAGAAGCATGAAATAGTTTGAATCTTTGGTAAAAAGTTTAAACCTGATTCGCAATAGGTGTGTCTTTGATTGCTTATATGTTACTGAAAAATAAAACTTGTGAAATTGGACAATTTTTGTAACCGAGAAATGTAGGGTTGAATAAAACAAATATAATTTTTAATTTTCAAAACATACAAAGTTCGCGGACAGACAATATAAATTAATTTCTAAAAGATCGTGCTATTTCTGTACTTAATCTAGAAATGAAAAGTCGCCATAATGCTACATTAATTGGCCATTAGTTGACGATTACTAAGTGAGGAAAACAGCAGAATAGTGAATTTTTGTATTGTTAAAAAGCGAAATTAGTGCTCTTGGTTTCTTTTCTTTTCCCTTTTTTTTTTTTTTTTGTAATGAATTTTTAAAAAGACATACATTAAAAAACAATATAAAATTAAAACCCCCGAAAATTTCCGAAATATTTTCGAAAACGAATGCCCAAAATTTTCACAATTTTTGGGATATTCGGACAAACACCCCTGCTGTACTCTTTTTTTTTTTTTCCGCCAGCAAAGTGGTGTTTTGGGAAGGACGCTGAACGCTGATCTCTCATCCCTAAAGGCGCATGATTAAACCTGGTTCCAGTAGGTATATTTTTAAGGTGCAGAAAATCAACGGTGCCCATGTCGTAATTTTATGTGGCACTTAAAATATTGCTCCAGTACCCGTTGGGCATGGAGCACCTTTTGGCAAAATGAAATTCCTTGCACAGTTTCGTATCGAATAGAGCCCAAGTGCCTCCATCTAGTGGGAATACTGGGCGTTAAAAATTAAAGGGGCAATAGTGTTCATCGATAGTGGTGCCACATGAAATAATCATTGCCGGTCTCTGGGAATGCACGAGGTCTGCAAATAGTTAGCAACCGACACGCAACCACGTTTGAAACAAACAAAATAATGCTTCCTATAATTACGCTTTATATTAAATATTTTATTCATGTGCTTATTTTAAATCCACCATCAGATTATTCAAAAACTAAATTGTTCGTCAAGGTCAAGAAATGACTCATTTTAATTCTTCACGTAACAATGTAGTTACTTGTTGTAGAATTAAGTATTTAAATTTTTAAGTCAAGTTACCGTCTGCTCTTCAATCTTTAGTATTTTTCTATTTAATCTCAAAGCAACGTTTTATTTTGAACAAAACGTTTTCATTTCGAAAGTTAGAAGAAATATTTGTCCATTTTCAAAGATTTGAACTCGATAGCTGAACAGAGGAACCGATTTTTTTATTCATATGAACCGAAGTAAAACAATGTTGCAAAAGCAAGATCGAAAATCGGACTGCAGATCCAAATTAAACGGAAAGGTCCGAGAAAATGGTTTACTTTGGTCAGCAATACCTTGGGGCTAGAACAGAACATTCTAGTTTTATTGCTTCATTAGAGACCTTGCCACACAATGAATACAGTGCATTAAAGAGTATCGTTTCCCGAGGGCATATCAGCACAGCGCTAGTTTTCCGCAACAGTTAATACTTTTTGCTGCCTATTGGACATTTTCGATCTTTGTTTTCGTCCCACTACGAATAGCTATGTATTCGTTTTTATTCCCACGAGGGAAATTACAGTCGAGCAAGACGCTGTAGCTTTTGTATGTTTTTATGTTTCCTTTCTGTTTGTTATAACAGAAAATCGCCTGCAAGTGGCAGCATGATAATTATTTAAGGTTTGTGTACAAAAGTGCATAATTGTATGAAACTAAAAATAAAAAACCTTGGCTATTAAAACAAAACATTAAAAATTAAAATCCAAAATCAAACTGTATTCACAAAATGCATACAAAGTCAAAAAAAAATCACAAGAATTTGAATTAGTGCTTCTATGCCTCCATTTTGGTCAGAAAAGCAAAAGAGATCTGTTGCACATCTGCGATCATTTTCAGTTAAGCTGTACACAAATAATGTGTTCCACAAAATAAGAAAATTATTTCTGAATTTTTGTTTTTGTACAACTTTGTATTTGAATTGCTTTCAATGAATAGGCTCGTTTGAACATTTGAGAAATGTACAAAAATCAGAAACCACATTTCATGAATTGAATAAATTTATTTGTGCACCAAAATAACAAACTATATACGAAGCACAAATTAGAAAACTTGTTGCAGACACTTCTTTTGGAACTGCAAAGAGCTTCTTTTTCAATGCAACAATGTGTGAGCTTTAGGATAACATTCTATCAGTTTGCTAATTGTGCTCGATATACGTTGTTTATAATTGTTACACGATTCATGCTCTGAAGTAAGATTTATGCTTGCATACGTTGAAAGTGTAGTGTAGGAGTATGGGTTTAAAAATGTGCAATGTGTTTTGAAAACATGTATTTAATTTCCGTTGATCATCTCATTATTGATTAAGAAATTAGCCTTTGATGGTGTCAGTTAATTTTGCCCAATTCGGTGGAACTTATATCCATCTCTTTTCGAAGATTTTATAAATCTTCGTTGAATAGCCACTAAATCAATGTATACATTTGGAAGAAAAATCAATTGATTAAAAACCTCTTTTTAAAAAAGAAGAGAAATAACTTTTTAAAAAAAGTGAAGACTGAAGTCCATTTTTTTCTTCATTAGAGCAAGATTGGTCTTCATTATTCTTTACAAATAGAGCTCTACGAAAATTATCTCAGACTGCAATTTTTCTTTGCTTGAAAATTTTTAGAAAAATTCAAGGATCATAATGAGTTGCATTCATTTGAAATAATTTAAAAACATATGCAACTTAATTAACAGATCGTAAATGTAATTAAGAATGCATTCATGAAACCACAAAAAGAACGACTGCCTTTCCTAATTGAAATGACATAACCGCCCAGTGCAATTTGTCTGATTGTCTGTTTTTGTTTAGCATGCAATCAAGCAGAAAAGAGGAAAATATTTCCATGATGTTGATATATCTCCCCTTTTTCATAAATTAGATCTTCCGTGAGGGATGAAACAGTTGAAAAATGAAATTAGTACGACGGCAGAAAGTACACAATCCATTACTCTGTGCTGTCAAATAATGCAATGTTCTTATGCCCGTTGATTAAAGAAAAAAATACATAACTACAGTTAAACATAAATAGCAAAAAAAAAAAAAAAATAATAATAATAATAATCCGAAATTCCTACCTTTTCTAGTGAACCGAAATAAAAGCAGGTATTTGCTTCAGTGACATTATAGATAAAAGGAAAAATTATAAGTTTTTTTTTTTTTTCAATATTTTTTAAATACTTATATTCCCAAGGGAGAAATGGTTGCTTCTACACTAAAAAATACATGTTGTTTTTACAGTATAATACAGCTAATTTTATGGTAATAAACTGTAAAATTACCGCTCTTACAGTTTATTACAGTGTATTTTACAGTTTTAAACTGGAACCTCTGCTACCAGTATTATACTGTTGTTTTTACAGTATAATACAGCTAAATTTTACGGCAATAAACTGTAAAATTTCTAGATTTACTATACGAAACTGTAAAACTGCTAGTTTTACAGTTTATCACTCTGCATTTTCAGGGTCCGATTTAGAAATTTTGGGACTGTAAGCCCGACAGATCTGTGGGGTCCCCCTTGAATTGCAAAATCGAAGAACCTGCTATAAAAGGCTCAATCGCATATATTTTTGTCATCACAGAGGTTCTTATCCCAAAAGCAATAATGGTGTACCCTACTGGTGTACCCTACTAAATGTAAAATGCAGCATTTTACATTTTTAAATTGGAACTTCTGCTGCCGTCAGTTTTATGCTGTAAAGACAACAGTTCATGTTTTGCAGTGTAGTAATAGCAATTGAAAATGACTTGCTGTAAAATTTTTAGACCTGCTCTGAAATACGATCGTTCGCAAAAAATTTCGATTTAATAAACGTGGTGGATAAAAGAGAAACTTCTTTATATAACAATATTTAAAGTAACGACAATTTTAATGCTGGCACTGTTTAATAGTGGTAAGTGTCCGGAAAAAGCGGTTCAAATCCATTCCAAGTAGGGTGGATTTTTAATATCCAATCAATTATCAATGTTTAAGTCGTATGGTTTTGCCACACGTTGATAATCCCTCTAATATCAATTTATCTTGGATGCTCTCGACTAAATTAAAATTAGTGTAATTCACATTTTAAAGGGCCCATGTGAAACCCACTGATTTATAACTCGAAGTAAAAATTACGGAGTAATAAAGAAAAAAAATTCGGTTACACTTGTACTGCACTAGATCTGCCAAAAATGCCGAAGAGACAATTACTTTTATTTTTTTTAATAACAGCAACTACAAGTTAACATGAAAAACAAAACAAGACTAACAACTTAATGCGAAATAAAAGTTAACACAAGAGCAACAAAAATGTATATTTACAGAAAAATACGTTTTTTTTTTTTTTTTTTGAGCGTCTTATATATCCTAAATGCATTGCGCTACCTGTTTGAAGATAATCTCATCATATATAAAAAAACATATTCCCCCTTAGTCCGACTGAGGTACCCCAGTATAATGATTGCTTAAATAGAGGATTTTCAACCTCTGGTTGCAGTAAAACGAGCTGGCTGGTGGCTGCTCGCAAAATCGCCTCAGTTTCGGCTGGAAGACATATCTTTGTAACGGTGAATGTTTGGAGATGGTTACATACTCTCTTATGCTACATCATCTTACTAAGTTAAGACGTAGTAGGTTTAGACGATTTACGATCTTAGTTCTTTTATTCCAAAATATTTTGAACTTTAATTTTTAAGTCTGTGTTTTTGCAAAAAGCTCTAAACTATTTTTTCATTTTTTATTATTTGTAATCTTATTTTTAAAAGCAATTTTAGCTTTTTATGTTTTTCATTTTCTGTAATTGTATACCTGAAAGATGATTTCTATGAAACTTCTAATATTTAGCGAAACTAATTTTAGCAATCATGTATAATAACTCTTCGTTATTTGCTGAAGTGAAAAGTCATCTATACACACACGAAAGCAACAATTATATTTAATCTTCTTGTCACAGTCATCTGTGCTATGTTTAAGAGTTTTTTATATTTGTAAGTATGCCCCATAATGTGAAGTATTAGCAGAACAATAATATTTCGGAGACCGAAAACATAAAACAAGAATTAATATACTGTAACGAGTCCGTAGCACCTTCAACTTTCTTCAAATGAGCATTCCAATCTTGAGGAAGTAACTATAAATTTATTTACAAGTATGTACACTATTTACAAAAGGAGCAGGAAACAATTGCTAAACATTCAGCAATTAGGTAGCAAAACAGTACACTGTACTCTCAACAGTAATTCAGCACCACGTATCTAACGTGAACAGTAATTAAGCAATTACAAAAGCAAAACATCGCCCAAGCGAATAGCGAATAAAACGAGCATCTCAGAAAACCCATCTGAGAAAAACTGACTGACTTGTGTTCAAGGCCAGCTATTTATACACGGAAAGAATTCCCGACAACTTTCTAGTAATATCTGGAATATTCCAAATCATTCATAACTTTAAACAATTCATTCAAGAAAACGCTAGAAATAAAAAGAAGAACACCACTCCGAGCGAAAATTTCTTCACGCTTATTAAAGTTAGGGCAAGTGTAAAAACTACAAAGTGTTACGGGGCCGGTATACAAGTGATAAAAGTGATATCTTCAGATACTTTTGCAACATGACGTCAGATAAAACCAAAACTAATGAAAATGATGCAAGGCAGGAAAAACAACAACTATTTACAAGATTTGTAACATTGCCCCCTTCCCAAGGACTGCACGTCCCGGGCAGTACAATCCCCAGAAAGGAAGCAAGGGAAGACTTACAGATGCACACATTACATGATGACCAATCATAAACATGATAAACAATAACAATGAGAACATGAAAGAAATAATAACATTGATAAAGTAATATTCCAAACAATTAAAGGCGAAAGTTATTTACAAAATTTACAAACAAATTACCATGGTAGCTTTAGATTTACTTTACGAACTATGGCCATAGTATGGGGCTAGCCGATCATAATGGACAACCCTAGGTTTTGAATGTGATGACTTCTGGATCCTCACTACGACGTCGTTCAGCCGGTGGAGAACTGTGTAAGGTCCATCCCAATGCGACTGCAATTTGGGTGACAGACCTTTACGTCGGATGGGATTCCATAGCCATACTTTGTCACCTTCTTGAAAGTCATGACCAGTGGACCTTGTGTCGTATCGGGTCTTCATCTTCTCCGTCGCGATGTTGATTCGCTCCCGTGCAAAGTGATGAACGTCTTCCAACCGGGCCTGGAGATCCTGGACGTACTCCTCAGGCGATGAAGGCGCATCTGGAGGGAGACCGAAGACGAGATCACAAGGCAGCCGAAGCTCTCGGCCGAAGAGCATCTGTGATGGGGAATATCCGGTGGTCTCGTGGACAGCACTGCGGTAGGCCAGCAGGAACAGAGGAAGTTTCTTGTCCCAATCCTGTTGATTTTTGGAGACCATAAGCGAGAGATTATTAAGGATTGTCCTGTTGAATCTCTCCACCATGCCGTCCGATTGTGGGTGTAGTGGTGTCGTTCGAGTTTTCTCAATTTTGAGGATATCACATAGGCCCTTAAACACAGCAGAGATGAAGTTTCTTCCCTGATCGGAATGGATCTGCAAAGGTGTCCCATATCTCGAGATCCAATGCTGGACTAGAGTCTCTGCTACAGTGGTAGCTTCTTGATCCGGAATGGAATATGCTTCGGGCCATTTGGTGAAATAGAAAATGGCAACGAGGATGTATTTGTTCCCATCAGTAGTTTTCGGTAGAGGACCAAGAATGTCGATCCCGATTCGTTCGAAAGGAGCTCCTACGTTGTAAAGATGTAGCTTCCCGCGGCTTCTTCTCTTCGGTCCTTTACGGGCAGCACAGGCGTCACAAGAATGACACCACTTCTCCACGTCATCCTTCGCCTTGCTCCAGAAGAAGCGCTCTCGAACCTTGTGGAGGGTTTTCAGGATACCAAAGTGTCCTCCAGTCGGACTACTGTGCAATTCCTTTAGAACGTCTGGAATTCTTGATCTGGGAAGGAGTAACTGCCATTTGAATGCTTTACCATCGTCAGATTCCCATTTCCGATACAGGACGCCATTTCGCAACTGGAGAGATTTCCATAGAGCCCAGTATCTTTTCGTCGCAGGACTGTAGAGAGAAACGTCTTGCCAACTAGGTCGCCGACTGTCCTTTTCCATTAACTCTATGATAGGCTTTAGGTCTGGGTCTTCAAGCTGATCTTTTCTAACTTGGTCGTCACTCCATGGATCAGGATCTGAAGATGATGAAGTAGCAGTAACTTGACAGGCAGTAGGGATTGTCATCCCGTACTGTTTCTCAATTCGGGAGCAATAATGGCAGTTCTCGGAACAAGGTCTTCTTGATAATGCGTCAGCATTACCGTGTGACAAACCTTTTCGGTGCTTAATCTCGATGTCATATTCCTGGAGCCGCTGTATCCACCTGGCTACCTGGCCCTCTGGATTCTTGAAATTCAAAAGCCAAGTTAAAGAGGCATGATCGGTCCGGAGCAGGAATTTACGGCCGTAGAGGTAATGATGGAAATGTTCTACAGCTTTAACTATGGCGAGCAATTCCTTTCTCGTGACACAATAATTTCGCTCCGACTTGGATAAGCATTTGCTCCAGTAAGCGATGACATGTTCGTTCCCGTAAATTTCTTGAGATAACACAGCTCCAACGCTCTCGTGGCTCGCATCAGTGTCAAGTATGAAGGGTTTTTCAGGCTGAGGATAAGAGAGAATTGGCGTTGATGTTAAAGCCTCCTTCAGCTGTAGAAATGCATCCTCGCATTCTTTGGACCATTCAAATTTTTGTTTGCTCTCCGTCAGCTTATGCAAAGGTCGTGCAATATTGGAAAAACCCTTTACAAACTTCCTGTAGTACGTGCAGAGCCCCAGGAAACTTCGCAGCTGATGGACATTTTCAGGGCGGCTCCAACTCTTGACTGCTGATACCTTATCTGGATCTGTTCGTACACCTTCAGAAGAGATAATGTGACCAAGATAGTTCACCTCACGGCGGAATAAATTACATTTGGACGGGCTTAACTTCAGGTTGGCTTCCTTAAGCTTTTGCAGCACCTTCCTAAGATTAGCCAAATGTTCCTCGAAACTGCGTCCTATGATGATGATGTCGTCCAAGTAGACAAGACAGGATTCATAAGAAAGTCCTCGTAACACTGACTCCATAAGACGCTCGAACGTGGCTGGTGCATTGCAGAGGCCGAACGGCATCACTTTAAACTGCCACAAGCCTTGTCCGGTTGTAAACGCCGTCTTCTCTCGGTCGTCGGGGTGTATCTCCACCTGCCAGTAGCCGCTCTTTAGATCCAGGGTCGAAAACCACTTGTGTCCGGAAAGGGTATCCAGAGTGTCATCGATCCGTGGAAGAGGGTAACTGTCTTTCTTGGTGATGTCATTCAGGCGTCGGTAATCAACACAAAATCTGGTGGAGCCGTCTTTCTTTCGGACCAAGACGATAGGGGATGCCCAAGGACTGGATGAGGGTTCGATGACGTCATTCTCCTGCATCTCTTTTACGAGGATCTCAACCTCTTCCTTCTTGGCAAACGGTAGTCGTCTTGGATGCTGCTTGATAGGGGGATGATCTCCAGTGTCGATCCTATGCTGCGTTAAACTCGTGCGACCAACATCTTCGGATGTAGATGAAAACACCTGCTTGAAGTCGTCCACCAATTTTTCCGCAGCGCATCTTTGATCCTTCGATAATGGTGCACTCCCAATTAATTTCGAAGTCAAGGATTCGGAAGACACAGTCTCGGAGGAATCAATTCTTCTAATGATGCAGTTTACGGGAGTACAAGTTGCCAACACTTCTCCTTTCTTGATATTCCTCGGTCTTTCACTTACATTGGCGACTCTCACAGGAACTGCATTCCTTGAAAGGTCCACAAGCGTAGATGCCACTAGTACTCCTTTTGGGCTATTACTCTGGTTAGGATATTCAATTAGGCCGAATTTAAAACTGTTATTTTCCTTGATGGAGCCAGGTATTAGTACTTCTGATCTAGAGGGAATCGATAAATCTGTTTGGGCTATTATTTGATGAGCGGATTTTAAGTTATTTTCGGTATTGAAAATCACTATGTCTTCCCTCATCGAGTGCAGCTCATTATTTTTAAAGTCAATAGAAAAATCAAATTTTCTCAAAAAGTCCAGTCCGAGAATGAAGGGATCTGTAATGTCAGCTACGAATGCCGTGTGATGGTAAGTGGCACTCCCGAACATTATTTCTAAGTTCACTTTTCCTTCAATCTTGATTTTGTCACCTGTCACAGTTTGAAGAGTAACGCAGGGCGGCGTCCATAAGATCTTGAGTCCAAATTGACGAGCCACATCAGTCTTAATAATGGTAACGTTGGCTCCTGTGTCCACAATCATTTCGCAGGGAAACCCATTCACATAAGCTGAAATGAAGAGTCCGTTGCAGCCGCCACTTCTTGGGGAAATCTGGAAAACTTTGGGAGACTTCTTCTTTTCTTGGCGAGCTTCGCAGTTCTTTCGTACGTGGCCCTCACCGCCACATTTCCAGCACTTCAGTGGTTGTTTACTTTGGTCCTTGTGAGCCGTAATCTTCTTCAGGGTCCCCGAGAGCTCTTGGATTTGTCGCTTAATTTCCAAGAGACGAGTTGAGTTCAAATCTTGGGCACTCACTTCCACGCCTCTGGTCGAATGGCGATCCTTGCGGGACATTTGCTGTGCAGCCTCGAACTTCATTGCGTAGACCAGACCGGATTTAAGATCTTTGATGTCCGCCATCCGGAGAGCCGTCTGAATTTCTGGATTTCGCACTCCGTCTATGAAGTAGTTCAGCGCCAGGTTATCGCGAACATCCGAAGGACAGTTCGAGAAGGCGAGATGGGAAAGCCTCTCGACGTCTGCTGCAAAAACTTGCAAAGTCTCTCCGGCCCTCTGCAGTCGGGATTTCAGCTGGAGTTGGCTTATTTCTTTTTGGCATACTTCGCCAAAGCGAAGCTCCAGGGCCGATGATAAGGCTTCGAAGTCATGGTGCTTGTCCTCTGGGAAGGTCTGTAGTATATCAGCTGCATCCCCTCTCAGCGAGGCTGCAAGTTGACAGGCTTTCGTGGAAGAGTCCCAGGAGTTTGCTTCTGCAACAATGAGGAACTGCTTCTTGTAAATATTCCACGAGGTCTTCCCGTCAAACGTAGCCAGTTTGATGGATGGACGAGAAGTTCCAGCTGCAGCTACACAGTCACTTGAGTTGTTGTAGGATGCTGATAACTTTGATTCAAGTTCTTTAATTTTCTTTTCCACGTGATTCTCTACTGTGGTGATTCGATTCTCAACACCGTCAACTTTCTCTTCTAGAACCTCCACTTTATTTTCTATGTTGGTAAATTTAGTTTCCACCAAACTTTTCATTGACGTTAGATCGCTCTTAATTTCTTCTTGACTTGAAGTTATGCTCGCGGTTAAATCACTCTTTAATTGTTCTTGATTTGTTGCCAGATCATTTTTTAATTGTTCTTGATTCGCAGCCATGTCATTTTTTAATTGTTCTTGATTAGTTGCCAGATCAATTTTTAATTGTTCTTGATTCGCAGCCATGTCATTTTTTAATTGTTCTTGATTCGCAGTCATGTCACTTTTAACAGCGTTGATCGCATCAAGGAGTTTTTGCAGTTGTTCCTCCATTGCTCGAGTAATCACCATAAAATTCCGAAGTCAAAAAGTCCTTAGGAAGAAAAGTCCAAGTTCACAGATAATTCCAAGAAAGTCCTTGAAGATGCCCCACGTTGGGCGCCAAAATTGTAACGAGTCCGTAGCACCTTCAACTTTCTTCAAATGAGCATTCCAATCTTGAGGAAGTAACTATAAATTTATTTACAAGTATGTACACTATTTACAAAAGGAGCAGGAAACAATTGCTAAACATTCAGCAATTAGGTAGCAAAACAGTACACTGTACTCTCAACAGTAATTCAGCACCACGTATCTAACGTGAACAGTAATTAAGCAATTACAAAAGCAAAACATCGCCCAAGCGAATAGCGAATAAAACGAGCATCTCAGAAAACCCATCTGAGAAAAACTGACTGACTTGTGTTCAAGGCCAGCTATTTATACACGGAAAGAATTCCCGACAACTTTCTAGTAATATCTGGAATATTCCAAATCATTCATAACTTTAAACAATTCATTCAAGAAAACGCTAGAAATAAAAAGAAGAACACCACTCCGAGCGAAAATTTCTTCACGCTTATTAAAGTTAGGGCAAGTGTAAAAACTACAAAGTGTTACGGGGCCGGTATACAAGTGATAAAAGTGATATCTTCAGATACTTTTGCAACATGACGTCAGATAAAACCAAAACTAATGAAAATGATGCAAGGCAGGAAAAACAACAACTATTTACAAGATTTGTAACAATACGATTTTTCAAGTATACGTTTCTGGCAAAACAATATTACGATAAACTGTGCCTCAGAGCACTTATTCATTGTGACATCTTAATAACAAAGCCTTAAGAAAAATGCTTTAAATAAAGTGCCTGAAAAAAGAAGCAATCCAATTTTTGACAATGCGGATTTAATATTACAATGCATTTATAAATGAAGGCATGTTAGAAGTTTTTAATAACTATTATGCTGTCTAAAACATTTGTGAAAAATAGGTTTTTGAAAACATTATTATTAAAATTGCAAATACTCATTGTTTAACATAAAGCCAAAAATACATGAGAATAAACGGAAAGTTAGCTAGTATTGAAAAAATAAACAAATAAAATAAAACTGATTTGAATTTAGACATGTTGAACTCAAGTTATAATTTCCACAATCATGAATCGCGAGAGGTGTATGTGTGTGTGAGTGGCTTATAAGTGTAAGCGCTTGTATGTGTGTGTGTGTGTGTGTGTGTATGAGTTCAGAGCTTGAACGTCACCGCCCTGGAGGAGCAGGTAGAAGTTATTGCAGAGGATGACATAAATAATAACAGCAATAATTACAATAATAATAATCCTAATAATAATAATAATAATAATAATAAAGAAATAATAATAATAATAATAATAATAATAATAATAATAATAATAATAATAATAATAATAATAATAATAATAATAATAATAATAATAATAATAATAATACTTTGTGAGCAGCGATTTCTCTATCTCTACTAATAATAAAGCTGAAGGTGGGTCTGTCTTTCCTTTTTTCTGTCTGTTACGCGCGTAGCGCCAAAACCGTTCGGTCGATTTTCATGACACTTGGCACAAAATTAGTTTGTAGCATGTAGTTTTGCACCTCGAAGCGATTTTTCGAAAATTCCATTTCGTTCTTTTTCTACTCGAATTCTTAGCAGAAATTCGGTAAAATAGGGAAGAAATATTTCATACATATTTTCAAGTCTTATGTCATTAGAAAGCTTGAAATTTTCTGCACAAAATGAAGTTTTTTCGAAGTTTCTACGATCATCAGGAGAGCTGTAACAATTGTTTTTAGAATCCCGGAATTCAAGGCTTACCTTCAGTAAAGCAAGCCAAACGATTCTAAAATGGTTAAGCTCGAGAATAAAATTTGTTTGAAAATAGAGATGAAATGAATTATTTTATCAACGGAAATCAACTTTTCATGTTGTTACCATGGTTACGTGTTCATACTTATTTTTGTTTCGTTCTTTTTCCAGCGTTGCCAGACGTAGTATTATTGATACTACGGTAGTATTTTTTTTGGCCCAAATATGGAGCATAGTCTTTTTCTGGCAACATTGTTTCCAATATACTAATGACTTAATTTAAAGATTTGGCGGATTTTTTTTTTTTTTCATTTTCATAGATTTCGCATTTTAGCAATATTGATTTTGGCAACGTTTGGAAACAGTAGTAGGCGCGTCTATCGCCCATTTAACGAGAAAGGGGTACCCAAAGCACAAAGATTAACCAAATATCGTATAAATTGCGACATTGTATCGTTCTTTTTAAAGTGTTTCATGTCGGCAAATGTATTGTTTTGTTTTTAAAGCTAGGAAAGGAAACTTTCTTCTACTTTCAAATATTGGTAAGATTTCTGTTGGTTTCTGTGAACAACAAAATTGCTCTTATTTTCTCTTTTGGCTTATTTTCGTTCATCTCCCCTTGGGGTTGCATTCGAATGTCCCAAGGGGGTGTTTTACCCCTTTTATGGAGTAAATCAATCAATGTTAATTTCAATGCAGACACAAGTGATATGAATTGGCGCGACCACTTGGCGATATATCGCCAAGTCTTCGGTCGCTAATTATTTGTCGCCAATTTGGCGATTTTTTTCTGGTTCAATTTGGCGCTATTGGCGATATTTTGCAAAAAATCCACTGAATGATGTTAAAATCGGCGATATTTAGGAGATTAATCATTGTAAAACATTTTTTTGCATTGTTTCGTGGCAAACTAGGGATATAAATGTTTGAATTGTTATCTTGATCACTCCAAGCACTATTTTAGCACTTAAGTCATCTACTATGAAATTTACACGTAAATTGAAGTAGTGTGGGGTCCATACCAGATTCTTATATCATATACTTTGAAGGAATTATAGTTGAATTATAACTAAAATAGAGCATTTTTTCTGCTATATCAATTATTTTACAAATGGACTTTTAATTTTATACCACGGGCAAAGCCGTGCGGGTACCGCTAGTTATCAATAAAAGCATAACCCTGGTATGCAAAAATAGCATTTTTTTTTTAATTTGAAGTTTGCATTTTTATTTAATAAACAACCAGATTATTAGCAGCACAATGTACACTGCTATCCATTGCAATTGCCTTATAAAACGCAACAAATGGTTAATTTATATGAGTTACAATGTGTACATGAGGTGGAGGCACGAAATACTTCCTTAGTCTATGCTTGAAGTGGTAAATTACATGTTGTTACTGGAATTTTGCATTGCATACGTATGAAGTCGTAACTGAATTTACATACACTATCGAGGGAAGGTAAATGGCTAAATCAGCAAATTATTTTCCTTCTTTATGCCATCTATTTTGCTTTAACTTTTTGTAAAAGCTTTCTAATTTGGTTTACGCTGATAATGAAGAACCTAATAGAAACGTCAAACTCCAGCATTTCTTTAGAGTTAGCAAGAAATACGAATCGTGTTTCTTCGTGGAGCACCGTTTATACGTTTTTGAAGGGACTGCATGAATAAAATGTATAAATGAAAAAACGTATAATCGATATTCATTGATATGCATTTGACTCTGCCGGGACCAATCTAAAAGACGTATAAATGATAAAAACGTATAAAAGAGAAACGTATAAACGGTGCTTTATAAAAACACTCATCTCTGCAGCTACCTCATCACGACAATGCATTTTTAAAAATTTGTCTGTGACAGAAGCGGGCTGGGGGGGGGGGGAGATCCGATTTCTTTGGTTTCAACAGAGTGATGCGACAAACTATTAGCGTTTCGAGGAACGCGATTATAGTGACATGTGAAAGAGGAAGCAAACGCTGCAACGTGACACTTGGCGATACCTTTATCCGCTTTGCTCTGGGATGCTTGCGTCTGTGTGACGCCAATCAAATGAGAGAAATGTTCATGAAAAAAATCGCCAAACTAAAGTGTCATTCTTAAAACGAATGCTGGTGCCAAAAACCTACTCCCTTTGTTTACTTCCGCTACCATTTCTTCCTGGATGCACTACAGAGAATGAAGGGGCACATTGACTTTTGAAATAAGCAATGATTCTCAATAAAGCCTAACGTGTGTCCGTGTGTAAAATTTTAAGAATAAAGTAAAGTCAATGAACTGCATAATTAACTGAGAGTGTAATAATGGCTAAGAATATGTTTTTGCCGCAATATTTTGAAATAAAATTCTGCAAAAAATACATATATTTATCCTCTACTATTTTCATTATGATTCTTTTTTCCCATTCTGAACTGCTCGTTTTCAATGAAAATAAAATTTACTTACTTTAAACACTTTTTAAAAAAGTGCATTCCTCTTTGGAAAGGATAAAAATATCTAATAGAGACAGATCGGAAATTAATGCCAGGATGAATCAAAATCTGTCTCGTGTTCTGCTAACAAAAGAATCGAAAAACAGCAAATGAAAAAGATAGGAAAAGAAATAAGCAACAGCTGCTTAAGAAAACCATCCGTTTAGAGAGCATAGGCGCGTAAACTTGTCGATGGCAGCTGCTAAAGAAGAAGGAGGAAAGTCAGCTGTACACCGGAATTGTGAAAAAGTCATTATAGCAGAGAAAAATCTCAAAATGTATCTGAGCTTCTCGTATAAGTTTATTATGGGAAGAAAAATAGTCTAAAAATAATGTATTTCAGGAAAGATATACAGGCTGTCCACTCCTATCGTGGACCAATAGCTAATTTCTTAACCGTTAGAGATAAGCATATAGTTCATTTGGGAAAAAATCTCTAAATTACGAAAGGAATTTTGGCTCTATTCAATGTTTTTCAAAAAATCAAATTTTGAAAGAGTTACGAAATTTAGATTTTTATACAGCCTTCCAATCCTATCAATCATATTTAGTAAAACATTCTTGACACTGTAACGTTTAAAACTAAAAAAAAGTCACTGTTCTACGACAAAAATTGACCGAGTTATGACGTTTTGAAAAATCAAGATTTTGCATTATTTCATGACGTCATCGAGAGATCGCTGAAGGGACCGTATGCGAAATCCTTCAAAATCTTGATTTTTCAAAATGTCATAACTCGGTCAATTTTTGTGGTAGAAGAGTGATTTTTTTTAGTTTTAAACATTACAGTGTCAAGAATGTTTTACTAAAAATGATTGATAGAACTGGGGGGCTGTATAAAAATTTAAATTTCGTAACTTTTTCAAAATTTGATTTTTTGAAAAACATTGAATAGACCCAAAATTCCTTTCGTAATTTAGAGATTTTTTCCCAAATAAACTATATGCTTATCTCTAACGGTTAAGAAATTAGCTATTGGTCCACGATAGGAGTGGACACCCTGTATATGTACACCACTATCATTTTTTTAATTTAATAAAGTATACTTTATACAGGAAAAATACTAAATTAATGTAAATTCCTTTAGTATCAGCTTCAGAGATGTTTGGCTACATGGCTACTGCAAGTTAGGTATTAAAATATGTTATCTACTAACATCTTAAAGTATTTAAACTTTATCCTCAAATGTGTAAATATGATAGACTAAAAGTTTTGCCCACAAAATTAGATTTTCAAGAAAAATAAAAGTGATGATTTGTTCTTGTTCAGAAAAAGAATGCTAAAAA
Organism: Uloborus plumipes; assembly: GCA_038373865.1. Taxonomy (NCBI): domain Eukaryota; kingdom Metazoa; phylum Arthropoda; class Arachnida; order Araneae; family Uloboridae; genus Uloborus; species Uloborus plumipes. Next base: position 52,944 of record JAXGGA010004022.1, on the reverse strand, counting down.
TAGAAAGCTCCAATGTAGGTCACAAACCTATTTTTTTTTAATGAGATTTCCCTGGTTTAAATCAGCCTCCTGTAAAAATGAAGCATCATTGTGAAAAGTTTAGTTTCTAGACTTCAATATTAGTATTTTTCTTTTACTTATTTATTTTTAGTTTACTGGGTTTTTTTTTTTTTTACAAAAATCTATACTTTTTGTTCAGAAGATTTAAAATTTCAAATGGTGGGAATGGTGAATTTCATTCTTAAACATTATTTTCACATTTACAAACGGATTTTCGTAACAAGCGATTTCGTAATAGTGAAAATGCTTTTCTTTAGTCTGCCTATTATGTGTGAATTTAAGATTAAATAATTAGATTAGTTTCTCATGTAAACAAATTTATTTTTAGACAAATATATCACAGTATTTGAAACCAAACTATGTATCGCAGCACACAAGTGACCATGAAAATAAATTTAAAAAGTCACAAAAATTATAATGCTTCCAAAATATAGTGTGGTTATTAAGAAAACTCCCGAAATATTTTGCTGTAAACTTCATTAAGTTTACGAAAGAATGCATTTGGAAACATTTAAAAGTGTACATTTTATGCAAAAAAAAAAAAAAAATGACACGTGCTATTCACTACAGAGCCAAAAGATTATGCTTACCTGCTTCATTAAGGGTTGCTCTTTGTTCTAACACAAGAGGTGCAATTTGTCAAACAATGGATGCCATAAGTTCTTGGATAATGAGTGAAGATAGGTTGTACCAAATGTGTAAGCAGAGGTCAAGCAGTGTAAAGTTATTCCAAAATGGTGGAGTTTGCTGTCTTAGCTACATTTTATGAAAGCCCAATCTGTGCTTTTCCGAATCAAGATCTGGGGAGTAACGTGATTAGTATGTTTACTAGAATCCCCCATTATGATTCTCAAACCCATTAAACATAATATAAGTTGTAAGAAAAAATAAATTGCATTGTGACAGTGTGAAAGCATTGTGACATAATATAAGTTGTAAGAAAAAAAGAAAGTGTAATACAGCTCAACGGAACAAACATAATTTAGTGACAAATCTGAAAGGATTAAATTGCCGTGTCCTTTCTAATATATAACTAATATGAGCAAAACGAAAATAGGAGCATAATAATCTCCTACATTATTTAAAATTTGTTTTATTTCAAACTTATATAAATACTTTGTACACGTTTTTTTTTTTTTTTTTTTTTTTTTGATACCAACTGAAAAATATCAAATAAACTATCAGGGGTAGTTATAATTACTTATTTTAAACAAGCTGTATCATATTCCCTTAAGAAAACTGCTCCATTTCTCGTCCAATTACATGAAAGTTAAGTGCTCAAAAAAAATAAATAAATAAATAAAAAAAACGAAGCCATTTCGGTAATATTAATTTTGTACCCTTCTTTTCCCTTAACAAGCAAATAATGCTTATGTGGAAAACAAAACATTGATCATTTAATCTTCTTGTCACAGTCATCTGTGTTATGCGCATGCGAGTTAATCATTTTGTTTCATACCCTTTTCAAACTGAAATATTGCTGAGACAATAATGTCTTGTACGAGGAAATGAAAATAATGTTGTTTTCCCAAAAACATATTTTTTTGACGTCGTAAAAAGATTAATTTAAATAACATTTAGGAGCAATTTCCTTCAACTGTTAAAAAAGGAGAAAACCAATAAAAAAGAAACTGCCTAGAAATGCATTGTGTGCTAAACAGATATGATACTAATTACATGACGTTATAAAATATGTTGATTTCCATGCCTTGATATGTATTCTTTATTAAAGATGTTAGCGGATGGTGGAAACTTAATTAGTGCTATGAGTGAACGACTTAGTCACTGTTTCGTTTCTTAGTCACATCTTTCTTCATCTGAAAATGTTTGAAGTAATTGAAAAGAAATTCAAAACTAATGAAAAATAAGCAAAAAAGTTTAAGTAATCTCAGTTATTTTCTATGATAAATCGTTTACTAAATCTATAGGAATAAATTAAAATTAAATAAGACTGTTAAATAGTTTTTTTAATTAAAATATGATTCACATGAATAGAAAATGCATGTTAGTACGTTAACGCATACTAAAACGCACACAAATATATTGAAACAAGGAACTTGTCCAGAACTAAACTTACCTACTTCCCGTTTACCAACATCGACTTCCGAGCAGTTTCCTAGTTTTTGTTTGCTTTTTAGCGCATTTTAATTCAAGCAAAGGATTTTCGTTTAAACATTTTCATTACAATGTAATTTAATGTTTGTTTTTAATTGTTTTTTTCAAAATAATTTCTATTACAAAGGGACTTTTTTTATTTTTTTAAAGGGTGCGCGTATATTTCAGTTCAAGAAATGGTTTTTTCGCATAAAAAAAGGGGGGGGGGAGGTTTCATTGCGCTTATTTTAGCGGGGGAAGTGAGAGCGGAATTTCCATTTAAAATTTTAAATAAAATACTAAGTAAAGCCGTTTTCATTTATTTAGAGAATTATTTTAAATTGCAAAGGAAATTTTACTAGATTTTTAAACGATGGGTGCAAATTCCAGTTAAATAAAACAATTATTTTTCATCGGGAGGGAGGATGGGAGGTCCATAATGTCAGGGTGGCAAAATTGATATTCTGCGAAAACATAATGATGTGTGTTGAGTATGTTTCTACAAAAACAAACCACTTTTTTCTTTGGAAAACGTTTTCCAAACGTTTCTTATGGGTGACGGTCTTCCCAGATCAAACAAAGTTTGTCAGAATTTTGCTGAAGAAACTTGTTATTTCAACGTGCTTGGACTTCCAAAAGAGGCCATAAATTGCTTGCTCTGGAGAATTAAAACCTTCAATAAATAGAATAAGAGCACACAGACAGCATTCAGTTGGGAAAGATGTTTGAGAAAATCATATGATAGACATGAATGAACGTGACGTGTTAAAAAAAGTTATTAATTGTTAAAAAAAGAAATGCATAAATACTCTCTCTAGACCTTTTTCGGTGTCTTAATCTAACATGTACGTGTATCTTTTAACTAATATACACATAATTTATTTTCACATAGTATATACAGGGTGTCCACTCCAATCGTGGACCAATAGCTAATTTCTAAACCGTTAGAGATAAGTATATAGTTTATTTAGGAAAAAATCTCCAAATTACGAAAGGAATTTTGGGTCTATTCAATGTTTTTCAAAAAATCAAATTTTGAAAGAGTTACGAAATTTAAATTTTTATACAGCCCCCCAGACCTATCAATCATATTTAGTAAAACATTCTTGACACTGTAACGTTTAAAGCTAAAAAAAATCACTCTTCTACCACAAAAATTGACCGAGTTATGACGTTTTGAAAAATCAAGATTTTGCATTATTTCATGATGTCATCGAGCGATCGCTTAAGGGACCGTATGCGAAATCCTTCAAAATCTTGATTTTTCAAAACCTCATAACTCGGTCAATTTTTGTGGTAGAAGAGTGATTTTTTTTTAGTTTTAAACGTTACAGTGTCAAGAATGTTTTACTAAATATGATTGATAGGTCTGGGGGGCTGTATAAAAAATTAAATTTCGTAACTCTTTCAAAATTTGATTTTTTGAAAAACATTGAATAGACCCAAAATTCCTTTTGTAATTTGGAGATTTTTTCCTAAATAAACTATATGCTTATCTCTAACGGTTTAGAAATTAGCTATTGGTCCACGATTGGAGTGGACACCCTGTATAAGTGGAATTTAGCAATAAGGGAGAATTACAATACAGCTTATGTTCCTTTATTCTGCGCCCTACATTTTTTCCCCTTGGCATTGATAATAACTTTTTTTTTCACCCCCAATGTACAGTGTACTTTCCTTTTAAAAGAATTGTAACTGAATTTCCGAAAGAATGTATTTTTTTAATAAATTTATCCGTTATTTTAAGGTGTACAAAAGTAATACAACGTTCGTTGGAAAATATTTTACTTTTTAGTATAGCAAACATGGATGCGTGTCAGAACAATTTTAAATATTTAAAACGTATGTCTAAACGCTTCCATATATGAAAAATATTCCTATATTCCTAAATAAAGTTTTAAGAACGATACATCTTAATCAATGTAAAAGACTTGTTGCCTAAGAGTAAAAATAAACTCTTAGCTTTGTTTGATATAGCTTCTGGCTAGATGTACTTCCAAAATATTAACGTAAGAGCCGATATCTGGAAAGTTTACTTTCCTTGTTTCCCAAATAATACATAAAAAGTTTTCATAGAAGATATTTTCTGCAACTTGATGTTTATATAGCAGAAATAGAAATATTTTTGACTTTTCGTTTAGTATTTTGAGTAATGACGAAGTATTTATGGGCCCCTGTCTGAAATTGTGGCCATTAACAAAATAAAGTAATAGTAGTTTATAAAATGTTAAACCAGAACAAAACATCTAGTTTACCAGTGAATCATACGACAGTGCGATGATTTAAAAAAATCTAAGAACTATTATTTTTCAAAGCAAACATCACTGAAAAGGAGAAAAACTTGTTTATTTGATGCACAATAAGATCTGAGGTTCCAGTTCAAAACCGTGAACACAAAATAAGCTTCAAATTGTTTAAAACTGTACTGTCTTAAAAATAAATTTTCCTCAGAAAGTAACAATAATAAACTGTTAAATTAACAATGTTGAAAAATTAACAGCAATAAATCGGATATTTAATATTAGTGATTGATTTTTGGGTCCAGGTTCACTCAATTTCAAGTTCAAAATAAGTCAAGATCCAGAGTCCCGATCATTCCAGGATGTTGGAGATCTGGCCGATTTAAATAAATTTAATTATAGTTTATATGGTTTGTTCATCATCAAAGGATCCAAATCCGCATTTACATACTGTTTTACTGGGGAGTTTCCACTTTCAAATATGCTGTACTTATGACTACAGTTAGAAGGGTGGGTAACAGAAGACTGTTACCTCATTGGACTAATTGTAAGAAAACATTTTTTGGTTACAGATGGATGCAGTGTTCTTCAAGTACTAAAAGGAAGTGTAACGCTGAAGGCAGCATTTTCATCTGGTGTATTTTTTCGCTTGTTGGTTTTCTTTTGACTCTCCCATTTTCAGAAACAGAACCAGGTTGTAGTCAGTTATGTGAGATTGTAGCGACGTAAATGAAAGATATTGACACTTAAAAATACATAATAAACAATGCTATTATTCTTCTTAATCATAATTTTGCGCGATTTATACTTTAATTGACAAAACTTTAATTGACAGAAAATAGAATAGTATGTAAGTATGCGAATTCGTACATTTAGTCCAAAAAAATACTCACCTACATGACCCTAAACTTGGAAAATTGAAATCAAGGTACACTTGTTTGGGAATGGCTTCATAAAATAATCCAACTAAGTTTTTATTTGTTGAGATAAAATATGGGTTACTGAAAACTACCAAGTTTTGTAAATTCATTGTATATTATAGGTTGCAGATAAAAACAGAAAAAAAAAGTACTTTCACGGTTAAAAACATTTTTTTTCACTCACAACACTGGCGTTGAAGATCTCACTGAAAACCCTCTCGGCGAACGTCGGCAATTACTTTACCATGTGACTAATGATTCAGAGCTACCAAATCGAAAATAAAACACTTATCACACTTCCTACACTAACCCTTTCATATATCCCGATCTCTCCTCTAACAACGCAGGGTATGATATTCTCACAGCTACACTTACTATGTAGTAAATCAACTATTATCTGCTTTACTTTTATTTTTCTAATGCATTTAAAACAAGAATGATAAAATCGTAAGTAACAAATCAAAATAAATTATAAAGATTAAGTTCCGAAATCAATGACAGCTGCTAAACTCCAGCCGCCCCCCCCCCCACCCTCCCGAAGAAAAAACACAATTTAACTTGAGTTATTGAAATTGTTGATTTAATAATTATAGTAAATAAATTTAAAGTTAAATAGTATAATAACGCTTTTCTCATGTTTCCACACAGTATATAGCACAATAATATATAACACAGTATATAACACACTATAAAGCACGACTTATACTTCCCTTCCGAGTATTTTCCGACAGTAATAAGAAATCGAGTCGAGGGAAAGATTCCCTGTCGTTGACACACGATCGGAAGGAAGTTGATGTTTCTTATTATCGAAGCTGAGTAAATAAAGTTGAAACGGACATCATACTTGGACTATCCGTATTAAACGCATTTCACAAGCGTACTTTTTTAATACAAACTAACTCAATAATGAAATATATTTATTCCTAAATGAAATGTTTTTTAAAGCTATAATGGAGAGCATTTTGTGAGTAGTGACTTACACTATCGTTTAGAACGAACGGCTTCCCTGTAAACGTGCTAAGTATGCCTTGTTCTTCTAAATTTGTAAAACTGTATAAGATAAACTGTATAATAGTTTGGACGCATAGTGAAGATGGACAAGAAGATCATGTCTAACCAATTGCTCAACGGAGACTGATGAGCGTGAAGACTAAAAGCTTCTTTGAGTGATCATTTACAAGAGAATAGTGGGAACATAAAATATGAGGGTGGGAACGTTAAAAGTGGCAATTATTTAAAAAAAAAATACATGCTTATAAAAATACAAGTGACGCACATCGTACATTTAATGTATTTCAATATAATCACCAGTATTGTATATAATACACCCAGTTTCCATCTCTACGGACTTCACAGAAAACCTCTGTAACCGCGTCTGTTCAGCCAAAAGTTCGAATGGAGCGATCTAATGCCACACAAAGTCTGAAGCAGTTATAAATTGAATACCACTAATATAAGTGATTACTTCACTGTAGAAAATTAGTCATCGAGAGATCGCTCCCTCGATGACGTCATGAAACAATGCAAAATCTTGATTTTTCAAAACGTCATAACTCGGTCAATTTTCGTGGTAGAAGAGTGATTTTTTTTTGTTTTAAACGTTACAGTGTCAAGAATGTTTTACTAAATATGATTGATAGGACTGGGGGCTGTTTAAAAATTTAAATTTCGTAACTCTTTCAAAATTTGATTTTTTGAAAAACATTGAATAGACCCAAAATTCCTTTCGTAATTTGGAGATTTTTTTTCTAAATAAACTATATGCTTATCTCTAACGGTTTAGAAATTAGCTATTGGTCCACGATTGGAGTGGACACCCTGTACATTAAAAAATTAACCTATAGACTTAATTTTCTGAATAAAAATACTGCTACATATCTGAAAATAATAGTGAAATCATTGAAACATAAAGCTAAAAAATATTAAAAAAATTTAGTAAATCAATGAAATTGTTAGTTACAAAGGTATTTTTTCAAAGAAAAAGAAATAGCGTTTTTTTCTTTTTTCTGTTTATTTTTATTTATTTTTTTTTTTTTTGATACGTTTTAATTTAGAATGGTAGTTATTAGTTGCTGTTTATTTTAGAGGAAAGTTATGAATGATTTTAAAATAGGTATGAGTCCTCCATAAAAATATTACTCGATAATACTAGTTTTCATATGCATCAAAGTATGTTTTAAAGAATGTAGAATATTCCTTTTTATCGATTTTCTTTTGAGAAGCGTGACAGATTCCTACCAAAAAATTCACTTTCATAACTTCCCATTCCATATGCCACATATTTTATGCCTATATTTTGAAACATTTCATTTGAAACATTTCAAAATATCGGCAAAAGAGCATCTGCAAAATAAAAAAAGGTTGATGCATCCAAGCGTACACTTAAAAGTTTATTAAATCTAGGAAACTGAAAAACGTGGTTTCAGTGTCACAATTCTCACATTGTTTTCACTAAGTTTTCAAATTTAATTAATAGTTTAGATTCTTAGAAGAAAATAAATATTTCTAAATAGTGTTTTGCCCTCACGACTTTGACCTGAGTTTTAGTAAGTTTCGAAAATGAAAGGTGCAATGTTCTTTAACTGGCATCTCAAGGAGTATTAGTATAAAAAAACTTTTAAAGCATTTATAATTAATTGAAACATATGTAATTTATGTATCAAAGGTTTAAACAAGAATTAAATGTGACGTTTTAAACCAACGTTAATTAAGCACAAGTACGCGGGGATACTGCAGACACGTGTTTCGACGTTACAAGAAACGCCTTTTTCATTCAAAAAATTTGAGCTTATGGAAGCACAGACATTCGACAAATGCAACGGGAATAGTAGCGAACAGCTTAAAAAGCTTTTTAAGCTGCTTTTGCATTGAAAAAGGCGTTCCTTATAACGCCGAAACGAGTGTCTACAGTATCCCTGCGTATTTGTGCTTAATTAACGTTGGATTAAAACATCACAATTTATGCGCGAAGGTAATTAGTTACTTCAAGAATTAAATGGGTGGGGAACTAAATCTCAACAGGGAAGAGGAGCAGCGGTTCAAATAATATATATATATATATATATATATATATATATATATATATATATATATATATATATATATATATATATATATATATATATATATATATATATATATATATATATATATATATATATATATATATATATATATATATATATATATATATATATATATATATATATATATATATATATTTTTTTTTTTTTTTTTTTTTTTTTTTTTTTTTTTGTCGTGTCTATGACTTAGCCGAACTAAATAACTCCATGGATCCTTATAACTGCTTTTGCGATTTGTTGGATGTTATCGTCATAAAGGTCTACAAGTGACGGCAATACACCAATTTCTCTCAGGTTCGCACTTATTGCTGGACACTCAAAGATATGACAAGGTGTAAGCTGTGTATCTGGGCAATTGCAACAGTTTCTATACACCCTTCTACCCTCTCGATCAATCTTCATGCCCCTGTGATGGCCGGTTCTCAGCCTGGTTATAGTTTTTATTATTGGTCGACTTGTATTTATTTCACAAAGCTGGTGTTTCACTTGGATTGATTTATCTCTAAGTTTAGATTTCGCTATTGCGTTTGCATCTTGGAGATAGACGCTGTTGTTGTTAGTATTAAGTTCTCTGGACTCCTTGGCTAATTTATCAGCATATTCGTTGCCTGCTATTTTGACATGTGCAGGTATCCACTGAAGCGTACAGGTCTTGTTCATAGCCTGGATCTCCTGAAGAGCTGAGATGATTTCATGGGCGATAGAAGAGTGTCCCTTTGAAATTGCCTGGAGGGCGGCCTAAGAGTGACAGAAAATCACTAGCCCCTGTGCCTGTTTAGTAGTGGGAAGGGTCCTATACATATAAAGTGCCTCCAAAATAGCACGTAGCTCGCAGGTGAAGTTGGAGGCTATTTTTCCTGCACTGAATTTGCCTTGGCAAGGGGTATCATCTGGAGCAATTAAAAACACACCAGAACCTCCATTGGTGATAGTTTTGTAAAAGGAACCATCTGTAAATGCATGAACAAACTTTTCTTTTGGGAATTTTTCAATTGTGTTTAGTCCCTTTTTCCTAATGATATTACTCTGTTCATTTTTGTTGCATGGCTCCAGATGGTCGATATGAATGTTGGTGTTGAGTGGAAGCTTTTTGCGAGAGACAGGTTCCTGAACAATGTTCCATTTGTTGTGTTCAAGGCCAATTTTTTCTCTGATGTCTCTATCATATTGCATGGGTGAAGATCGTTTTAGTCTTGACTTGGCGTTCCACCCCCCAAAGGCAAGGCGAGAAATATGTTCAGGATCGCGACTTCTTGCTTTGTTTGTGAATTTTATCATATTTACTTTTCTTCTATTTTGTAGACTTTCAAGTCCACACTCTCTGATTACCTTGGCGTTATTGGTGGATGACACTGCAGCAGTCACTATCTTTGCAGCTCTTGCCTGTATACTTTCTAACTTGTTTAAGGCTGTATCAGAAGCGTGAGCCCAAATCGGGGAAGCATATTCCATAATGGGTCTAATGAGTGAAATATAAGTGGTCTTTAGAGTTTTGGGGGAAGCCCCCCAGTCGGTGCCGCAGAGACTCTTGATAATTTTCAATTTTTTGAGAGCTCTTTCAGAAACTGTCCTCACATGCTTTGTAAATCTCAATTCGGCATCTAGAATTATTCCCAGATACTATTTAGGGTTAGAAGTTTTAACAATGCATTTCCCTTTTATATTTAGTTCTGGATCAAACAGATTTCCGTGCTTCCTGTCAGTTGAGAAGACGCTAAGTGTTGTTTTTCCAGCATTAATCTTTAGCTTTAGATCTTGAGTCCATTTAAAAATTCTATCGAGGGACTTCTGAAGAGTCCTTTCTGATCTGTTGATGTCTCTGTCCGTGTGTCAAATCGCAATATCATCTGCGTAACAGGCTACTTTAGTTCCATTTTCTAAGATGGGATGAATGTCATTCACATAGAGTAGGAAGAGTAGAGGACTCAAAACAGAGCCCTGCGATACTCCAGCAAAGATGTTCATACATCTGGATAGACAGCCATTGTATCGCACTTTGATTTTTCTTTTTCTCAGGAAGTCACTTATCCATATCAGTGCACGTCCTCTAATACCGCAGTCATGCAACAATGTTATGAGTTTCTGGTGCCACACTCTATCAAAAGCAGCAGACATGTCCAGAAAAACAGCAGTAGTCTTTTTTGGCAATCGTTCTTGAAAGCCATTAATAACGGACTGGCAAAAATAAAATAACTGGTCATCGGTTGAGTGTAATTTCCTATAAGCTGTTTGATAAAAATTTATCATTTTTTTCTCTGTAAGAAAATCAACCATTCTATGATGTATTATTCGTTCCATCACTTTGCAAAGTATGCTAGTGAGGGCGATTGGTCTAAAGTTTTTACTTTCCGTGGATGGTTTGTTTGGTTTAAGTATAGGCACGATAATTTATGTTTTCCATATTTTTGGCAGTCTTCCAGACCTCCAAGATGTGTTGAAAATGTTCAGCAGGAACCGCATTGCGTTTTCCCCGAGATGTTTTATCATTTCACCGAACATGAGGTTAATTCCTGGGGATTTGTTGTTTTTAATAAGACCGACTGCCTCAAGAAGCTCTTCCATCGTGATTTCCTTTACAAATAGATCTTTATTCCTCTGTCTTCTACCAGCTCTGAGCATGCCTGTGGAAGAACGTTTTATTTTCTTATCCTTTTTGTAGTATGCAATTTTACTAACATTTGAGAAATGTTCTGCAAGCTCATTTGCTACCTTGACATTAGTATCAGCCGGAACCCCAGATGCACATAAGGCATTTTAAGACTGTGAAATGCAAGGGTTTAAGGTATTATTCAGTGCCTTAGTAATTTTACAAAATTTTGTGTCCTTCTACAATATATTTTACAGGTTTAAAAAATGTTGCCTACCTTACAAAAAATGAACTGTTGGTCTTATAACATAGCACTGTCAGTAGAGGTTCCAATTTAAAACTGTAAAATGCACATGCACACACAGTAATAAACTGCAAAACTAGCAATTTTACAATTTCTTGCTTTGAAGTTAGAAATTTTACAGTTAATTGCCGTAAAATTTAGCTGTATTATACTGTAAAAATAATAGTATAATACTGGCAGCAGAGGTTCCAGTTTAACATTGTAAAATGCATGGTAATAAGCTGCAAAATTAGCAATTTTGTAGTTTATTGCTGTAAAATTAGCAATTTTACAGTTTATTACTGTAAAATGAGCAATTTTTTGCTTATTGCTATAAAATTAGATGCATTTTACAGTAAAAAATATTCATTTTTTACAGTGTGATGTCAAGCCAACACAGAAAATTACTTCTAATAGAATAAATTAATTATTACTCTAATTTAACCATAAAACATGAAAACAATAATAAGTTGTGTCTAAGCAAAACTGAAATCAGGTTTTTACAATGAAACTTAATCTGGGAGTACGTCATTGCGCCCGCCAAGACTATTAAACAATTTGTAAAATCTGACGTCACGAAATTAAGGAGGTTGAAAAAAAACTAATCCTCACATGCATATAATATTATAATCGTCACACTTATTACATTTTATTGCATTTCTCATTGCAATTTATTAAGTGTTTTATTCTAGATTTTAAAAATATTGAAATATTGTTTTACCTTTGATTACATTTTTCGTTTTTTTTACCTAATCTCTAAGATTTAAATGCATGTGTATAAAATTTGTATTTTCCAACAAAATGTCTATCTTGAGAGCCTGCTTTTATTAGGAACTGAATTTTAATCGTTATCAATTGATGGTTGTTATTAAAACCTTAAATGTTGCTAAGAAATATTTGATTTGCCACGTTTGTATTAATTGATCCATGTTAAAGCAGCAGCTCCTGTTTAAAAGTAATATATTTTCATATATCATTCTACTCATGTCATATGTTCGTTTACCATTTTGAAAAAGATTAAATGCAAAGTACATTTTTTAACAATAATAAATGGAAGGCGCAGCATAAAATGTAAAAAAATATATTATCTCCGCTCTCTTCTTAGCTCACATTTTTATACCAAAGCTCGCCTTTCTGCTACATCATTCCATGTTTTTTTGAATAAAAATATGATCTTCTGAAATTCTTCTCTTGACATTTTTATTCACTTTTCCAGTAAAGTAGAAATATATTCCACTTAATAATGATGAGTTGCATGGGTCGTGTTCTAAAGAAATCTTCCTTCACTAAAGGTGTTCATAAAAGGAGAAGTAGTCTCCTTTATGACTCCGCTGAGGGGTTATTCCTATCTCGAAACTCTTCTGGAGAACTTCGAATATTGAATTACCGTGTAAGTTTCTCTCTTTTCTTCCAGGAAGGAAAGTTTCCGTAACAAGGAGTCGGGATCAAAATTTAAAATAACATGTTCTTCCTATGCTCTCATATTTCAATGGAAAAAATGATCAATTTATCTTTGAGCTAACTTTTTTTCTCTCATAAAAAAGTCTACTTCGTATAAAGAAGTTATTATGTTATTATGTTCTCATTAAAGTCTCCATATGTACCCAGGTAGCACAAATAACCTTTAAACGTTTTATTAACGTTTTTAAGCGGTTGTTACAACGTTAATAACCATTTTACAACCTTTAAAAAACGAAGTGTGCTACTTGGGTAGGCGAATGTGAGACAAAGTGAAGTTGTAAAATATTTTCACAGTTTAAAGCGCACCTAACTATTAACAGTTTAACTAAGTTCCTAAACATGTAGTTGAGGCCAGTCTAAAAATAGATTGTTCTGGAGATCAACGAAGAAAAATAATTTTAAAATTTTATACATGTATTGTAAATTTGTAGTTAATCAAAAATATTTCTTGTTGTTATAGAATGAAAAGTTCTTGCAATAATCATTTCAAGAACTAATTAACACCTACTGATGTACAGTGTAGCACTTATTTACGTTAGATTAGTAAAAAAAACCAAATTGCATTCAGACCTTACTACATAAACTTTATTTTCTTTGTTAATCAATCTAATCAAAACTATGTACATGTCAGCTGAAATGTTGAAGGGTTGAGCAATACATTTTGGGATATGATTCCGAATTTCAACAGCATGCTGTGCAATTTAGGTACCGAAACAAGTGAAGCACCTCGACAATAAACATTTGAAGAACAATGTATGACAACCACATCGTATGTCATTAACTGATAACAAATGATAATTACGTTGCACAAAACTGCTTTATTGATAAAATTAATAATCCTTTTACTAATTACTGGCAGCGATGTAAACTTCAGTAATGGCCCTGCGTATGTGTTTTAGTGAACTTTGATGAAGAATGACGTTTTTCGTTTAGATGCCTGAGTACTTGCATTTATTTATCTAAAAAAGCATGTATTTGCAGGATTATTAGCTCTCTTCTATCATCATTAAATTTATATGATTACATATCAAAATATGCATTTTGACTTAAATATTTTTTAAGTAAAAAGAAATCAAACATAAAATATGTTTTTAAATCCAAAGACTATATCTGTCAGCTTGATTCACTCTGAAAAATATAAAATTAAAAAAATAAATAAATAAAAGAATCGATTTTTTTATCACAAAATTTAGTTGATCTGCATACATTTATATTTAAGTTAATGATAAAGCATCCAATACAATTCAAATTAAAATTGTGAGAAGAAACATTGGCGGTTTTTATATTGCTATTCGTACTAAGCAGTATCCTGTTTATTTCTTCTCTTTTTATATTTTAAAATTTAAATAATATTGGGTATTTTAACATTTACCTATATATAATACCAATGAATAATAATATTTATAATAATCAACTGAAATTTTTGAATGTTATAATCAAGAAATCAAATACTTATTTTATTTCATACTTTTTAGTGCAAATTAAGCTGATAAAAATAGTCTTCAGATTAAAAAAAAATGTATAATTTACTTTAAATTTTTTCTTGAAGTTTTTGTAAACGTTTTTTAATTTATTTCAGGTAAACGGTTTTAAAATTTAAAAATATACGTTCAAAAAATAAAGATAAAACGGTATCGACCTGTGTGTCATTATAATTGTATTTCGAATAAAGAGAAATTGGCTCTTTTTCAACGGAATTCTGCTCTAAGTATTGCAAGAATTTAATGCTGAATTTAAAATAAATTTTGAATAAGTGTAGAGTGAGAAAAATAAGTAAAAAACATATTAAAGTCTTATATTCAGTTTACATAATGATTTAATGCATAATACTTTTGCACATAAGTCCAAATGTATGCTTGATAAGGATTCGTCAGCGATGTATAATATATCTCGATGGGTTTCATCTTGAAAACTAATGTGCTACATTTAATAACAAAATTTTAGTGCTATAATGACATTTTTTTAATTGTTTCTGGCAATAAATAAAAAGTGGAAGTGTTTTGAATTTTAAATTACTATTATTTTTCATCGTTTTTGGCATCCGGATGCAAAATGTGAAAATTTTGAGAATTTAATTAAAAATTTAAAGAATTTAAAATTTCCAGAACATTTAAAAAGTGCATATACACTGAAGTGACAAAAGTCATGGGATAGCAATATGCAAATTTTCAGATGGCAGTAGCATCGCATAGAACAGGTATAAATGCGCAGTGCTTTTACAGAGCTTTCATTTCTGTTCAAGTTATTCATGTGAAGAGGTTTTAACGTGATGATGACCGCACGACGTGAATTAACAGACTTTGAACGCGGAATGTTAGTTGGAGCTAGACGCATGGGTCATGCCATTTCGGAAATCGTTAGAGAATTCAACATTCCCAGATCCACTGTGTCAAGAGTGTGCCGAGAGTATGAAATTTCAGGCATAACATCCCACCATGGACAGCGCAGTGGTCGACCGCCTGCACTTAAAGATCGAGACCGGCGACGTCTGCAAAGAGTCGTAAATTCTAACAGACAAGCAACACTGCGTCAAATCACCGTAGAAATCAATGTGGGACGTACAATGAACGTGTCTGCTAGAACTGTGCGGAGAAATTTGGATTTCTTGGGCTATTCCAGCAGAAGACCGACTCGAGTGCCTTTACTGACAGAACGACATCGCTTGCAGCGACTCTCGTGGGCACGTGAGCATATCGGTTGGTCCCTAGATGAATGGAAAACCGTGGCCTGGTCCGATGAGTCACGATTTCAGCTGGTAAGAGCCGATGGTAGGGTTCGAGTGTGGCGCAGACCCCACGAAGCCATGGACCCAAACTGTCAGCAAGGCACTGTTCAAGCTGGTGGTGGCTCCGTAATGGTGTGGGCTGTTTTTTCATGGCATGGACTTGGTCCTCTAGTGCGACTGGACCGAACATTGACTGGAAATGCTTATGTGCAGCTACTTGGAGATCACTTGCAGCCATTCATGGACTTCATGTACCCAAACAACGATGGGATTTTTATGGATGACAATGCGCCATGTCACCGGGCCACAACTGTTCGCAATTGGTTTGAAGAAAATTCTGGACAATTCCAACGAATGATTTGGCAACCTAGATCGCCCGACATGAATCCCATTGAGCATTTATGGGACACCATCGAGAGGTCTGTTCGTGCCCAAAATCCTGCCCCATCAACGCTTTCACAATTATGGACGTCTATCGAGACAGCATGGCTCAATATTCCTGCAGAAGACTTCCAACGACTTGTTGAGTCCATGCCACGTCGAGTTGTTGCACTTCGCCGGGCAAAAGGAGGGCCGACACGATATTAAGAGGTATCCCATGACTTTTGTCACTTCAGTGTATAACTTTTAAGTTTGAAAATGTGGGGTAAAAAGAAATATTTAAAATAACCTACCTGTTCAAAAGTGAACAAACTAAACATTTTAAATCTGAAAATTGTTGTAAATAAAGAAGGAATAATTTATTTGGTAATGAAAGATTGCTCTTTATTTTATTTTTTTTAGTTATTTTGTATCTTTAAAAAAGGTGGACAATTTTTCCCTCAAAAAAGCATAATGCAACTGAAAAATAAAATACTTTTAAAAGAAACATTTTCCATTCAATTATTAAACACAACTTTCATAAAATAAATTTTTAAATGAAAAAAATAAATGAATAAATGATGAAAAATAAAGGAACAAATAAATAAAGGAAGAAATAAGTTTAAAATGTATGAGAAAAAATAAATAATTAAATTTAATAGAAAATAAATAAGTAAATATGTAAAAGCATAAATAAATAAGTTAACAAGTAAACGAGTGTAAATTAATCAAGAGGTGAAGAAATACGTATGTGATTTTAATAAATGAATGTATAAGTAACGAAATGAACTAATACTTCACTTTTCCCAATCATATTTGCTCCTCTCGCACTTGAGAAATTGCGTTCAACACTTAAAATCAAAACATTCTTCATATGAACTAAATAAAGAATGCACTAAACATCAGTAGATCTCAATTTAAACTTACAATGATAATCACAAGAATTTTATCATTTTAATAATAGCAAGAAATATTTTTAAAAAACCATGTATATTACAAGATGTGTATCAAACTTTGAATATGACTTGTGTTATTTTTTTCTTTGATTTTTAGAGCTATTTGTTTTTTGATTGAAATCAACTTTACGACTAGGAACTTTTTTAAAACATTATTCGATAGGTGTCGCTGCAAAACTGAAAATATTTTACCATTTCACCCTGCCCCACATTCTCCTGCATAAAAATACTATAATGTAAGGCAAATGCTCTAATTTAATCGATAGACCTAGAGCAGAAGTCGGTCAAAAATTGTTTTGACCACGAGAAAATTTTAAACATCAGAAATCACTTCATATATTTAGGTGTCAGAAATGCTCTTTTTCTCGTTTATCAAGGTTTACAAGAAAACATACAAATTTAAAGTTTAAATAGCACGCCTTTAAGAAAAATTAAGGAATAAAACAACTAGTTTCTCACATTTTAAGTGCAATGAAATACGCTAAGAGCGGTTGCATAAAGGTAAACAGAATAACTAACAGGAGAGAAAGAAGATTCTCAAAGCCCTGGGACTAGAATAAAAAAAAAGATTAATCTTCTCAAGAATGTATTTATATGAATGTATATGCTACGATGAAACTTTCTCAGAGTAAAACTTATTGAAGGGTCTTTTTTTACGATTAAAGTTCAAATTTACAATACATATTACAAACAACACAAAAACTAGTGTGTCAAAAATTTCTGTATATCTCTTATGATTAAGTTTTTATTACATGTTATCGTTTTGAATGAGCTGTGGGACCTTAGTGAAATGAATTAGTTTATAAATCTTTCTTCTAGCAAGCAAGTATTGATTTCTTTTTCAGTATAGTCTCTTAAAAGAAAAAGAAGAGGTAGTCGAATTATAAGTAGGGTCAAGTGGGGTAATTGTGAAAATAGTGTAATTCAGAACAAACGACATTAGCGTTTCTGTAAGCAATTTAGGAAGCAAATAGCAGTAGCAACTGGAAGTTCACATCTTCATTATTAGGTTAGGGAAGTTTTTTCACTGATGTGGCAACACTGTACCCGCAATTTCCTTAGTTATCCTAACCCTACTCACAAAAGTTGTCAAACAGTTTTTCACATTCTTCAATTTCCATCCTGTTCGAACTGATAAAATTGTGGTAAGTTATTGTTTTCATTGTATTTGCCTTCAGTTATATTCAAATGGAGTTTCGCTGTCTTTTATTTTTAGCACCCTGCAGGAAGGTGTTCATAATTACCCCGTATTTTTCTAGGTAGGGGTAATTATGAACAGTTTTGTTCACTTCAGGTCCAATTTTAATACCCTAATAGTTATTTTGATCATTTAACTGAGCCATTGGCGTTTTGTAATGATTTATATGAAGTTGTATGTATTCTTTAAGTTCAAAATGCCTCGCACTTATGTGAAGAAGGCGCCACCACTTAAATATACCAATGACGACTTACTAAAGGCTGTGAACGATATTATAAATTGGGAACATAACCTACTTAGATGCAGTGGACACCTACGCCATGCCTCTGCGTGTTTTGCACAACAGAATTAAAGGCAAAGTCAAAATGGATAGAATGGGAGCAGGTCGCTCCACAGACATCCCAACTGATGTGGAGCGCAAACTTTAGCAAAATATCTAATTGCTAGGGCTCGTATGGGGTTTCCTTGTGACAAGAAAGAGTTGAAAAGCCTTATTAAAGACTTGCTTTGGGTAATGGGTTGCACGTCCGATTCAAATATGGAAAACCAGGCGATGACTGGCAGATTAGTTTAATGAAGAGGTATTCGAACATTTCTCTAAAAAAAAAACAGAACTCCTACGAAAATTTAGATAGAAAGCAAGATATCCTTCATGGTATATCATTTTATGACGAAGCCAAGACATTCACTGAAAAGCCAGGGTAAGCCAGGGGGAAAAGCATGTTCATATTTACCCCATGTACTATGGGATGATTATGAGCAGTTGGGGTAATTAAGAACAAGGATTTTTAAAAAACTTCCATCAGCCAAAAAATTTAATAAACGGTCGTGCAGTGTAGAATAGTTGTTTCTGATGGATGTCCAGATTTTAAAATACGACATAGGTCTCCAGAAAGCAATCAGCGTGCGAAAGTAAAAATTTCTTCATAATTAGCCCTACTGACCCTAACTTTTTAAAAATAAATCATTGTTTTGGTCGGTATTATTAAAAAATAGTGTATACAAATGAAAAGTTAATAAAATGCTCTTCAGAGAAATTTATATTCTTATTCTGTAAAAAATATTCCCTAAATTAATCATTACAGCTTCTTTTTATTTCTTGATTTTATTATTATTATTAAAAGACATCTGAAAATTTATCCATTTTCACCATGCTTTAATTTATTTTTACTCCAGGGAAATTACAGAAATTACTTAAATTCATTCTTCATGACACAAAAATGGTTTATGTATTATTTTAGAGAAGAGTGTTTATCATTTATGTGTTTAAGTTCTTTATGACTATCTTATTCCGAAGTTAATTAAGCCACATTTCTTCTAGTAAAAATTAATCAAATTTCAACTGTTTTAATTTTTCATTGCTCTACTCACACTTGAAAACTACTTTAAATTCAGGAGGGGATGAACACTTGCTGATCCTTCTAAATTCATTATCTGCATATACATAGATGTCTGTATATTTATAAAGAACGGCTCTGCAATTTTATATATATATATATATATATATATATATATATATATATATATATATATATATGGATAATTCTCCAAAATATTAACAATATCATGTCTCCGAAGGATAACACAAAAATTATTTGACCTAGAAAGTTTTTTTAATTTTTTTTTTTTTAAGTTTTTTTTTTAATTTCTCAGAAATTGTTTTTCCGATATTATCGAATTCAATTTAAAACAATTCTTCAACTATTTTTTTCTAAAAAATTTTTGAATAACCTAAAAGCCAATCTTTTGCGTGTCCCAGCCTGTTTCTCAAATGTTCTTGAATTATTTAAAAAGTTTACATGAATATTTCGAGAGTTTACTTTGTAATACTGAGTTGTACACATTTGAACGTTAAAATAGTATTGTTTTAGCTCATTTTACTGATTGAATAAACGAGAAAAATCATTTTAAAGTTTAGCCCAAAATTTGCATGTCATCACCCAGAAATAAGTTCAATTATTAAAGACAAAAATAATTAATTTTAAATCTGCAGTATTACAGCACTGATACAGTACGATTGAATGCTTCTCTTTTACACGTTTATACCATTCTATTTTAAATGTATGACAATAACTTAATCCATTTGCTGACTTATATTCACTTGACTTTTTTTTTTTAACTTGAATTTTAACAATGTAGTCGCTGTACCTAGTCTCTGTTGAGAAATTAATCTAGTTAGCATATTTTCCTTTAAAGGTTTGGAATTTTTAATGGTGTTTGTTCTTGTCATTAATGTCATTAATTCTAATTGGTCATACTCTTCCCATAGTGAGAATAATTTTGCAATGCTTCGGGTCTGAAATGAAAAAAATACTTTAGCTGAATTTGTGCGCTTTGTAATATGTAGAATATTTTTACAACTAGGGGTTACCACTCCCTGCTCGCTTACGCTCGTCCACAACCGGAACTTCTCACTCAATTCTTTCGGATTGCTTCCCAATCCGAGCTCGCTCACCGGCCAAAACAATATTTGTCTAGCTTTATTTGTATTTAAAAAAGCGTATTTTCTTTAAACACTTATTCTAATAAAGCGTATTTTCTTTAAACACTCATTCTAATATCAAAAAGCTCTTATCTCTTGCACAAAGGCTAGAAGACTAACTGGCAAGAACAAAAACAGAGATCGTAAATAAGCTGATCGTTGCCAACGGGAAGAAACAAATAAAGGCTCATCGAAAGTGACCATGGATGACCAGATGCTTGATCGAGATTTGTAAATAAACTGATCTTATCCAATAGAAATAAACAATTAAAGGCTCATTTTTCGCCATTTACAAGCGTTATGAGGGTTTTATCCCAATAAAATATGTGAATATCAAAAGCTAGAAGCGAGTGAGCAAATAACGTGAACAACGAAATTGTCGAATAACGACAGATGCCTAAACGCTTGAATTAAGTTAATCGCTTGAAGTACGCTGATTGCTGCCAATAGAAAGGAACAAATGAAGCCTTATTTGCTCCACGCATAAGCGTTTTATATATAGATTTCATATTTTCTACTCATATATATGAGGAAGCAAGCAAAAAGGGTTGAGTAAAAACCCCTTGATGCTTTTGCTCAACTTAATATGTGTGTGCGTATGTGTGCTTTGTGGACGAGTATTACCTCAGAGAATGCTCACAAACTGCCCAGAAGACTCTCAATACTAACAAAAATGTTTTGGTAAATAATATTAATATTTTAGTCAATAAAAAAAACACATTTTACTGAAGGGAGAAAATTTACTTTTTTTCTGAAATTCAAGAACAAAACAAAAGTTCACTATGCTATACAACAAAGGGTAGCATAGTGAAATTAAATTATGACACAATAAATCCAATAAACATTTTTAATTTAATCCTCGAACTAATTTAGAAAAAAAAAAGTCACAAGTAAATTTCCCTGCGGATACGTTTTATATTATAAATAAGCTTTAAATTTTACTTTGAACGTGACTAAAGTCACTTCAAGATTAAAGCAAAAGAGGTTTTTTTTTTTGTCATTTCTCTATCACATTTAACATTTTAATTTGTGAAATTGATTCAGACGTAATCCAAAAGACTTTAGCTACTAATTTTTCTTAAAACTAAAATCATTATTTCACCATTTTTTATGGAACGATGAATTTCAAATGTAAAGAAGTTTACTCAAGTGATTTAAAAAAAAAATGTCTTCTTCCTTAGTATTCGGTTTCTAAGAAAGCTTTCAAATGAACATGTCCTATTGTTTCTCTAAAAACCTCGATTTTTCTTTTCGTTCTAAGGAAAGACCGCTCTTTCAGCTAAGGAATAAAAACCACAACGTTTAGAGCCCGATTTTGAATATTAATGAAATTAAAAATCTCTGTTATTGCATTTTTTTTTAAAGGTTATGATTTTTTTTTTCTTTTTTTCTTCAGGTTTATTTGTTTCAGTCAAAAAACAAATGAGGTAAAATAATTATATTGGGCTTACGCGGATGTAAAATATTTTTCACAAATTTTTAAAATAGTGGCAGTACTTTTTTCTCCTTCTAAGGTAATGTTTTTAAGAAAAATTAAGAAAAAAAATTGATGAAGTAATCCTGAATAACAAACGATTGTACCTGAAAATAATTAATACTCGAATTTTACTTCTCCAAAACAGTTTGAGTGTTTTCTCAATCGAGAAGAAAGTGCTTTTGTACGAAAAGCATTTGTTTTATTGTTGCTGCACACCTCTGGCTAATAGAGTACATCTTTTGTCACGAAAATTATCCAAAGATTTTCAAAAAGCCTGTAGTTTCCATGAACAAACTATTTAAATATATAGTGTATACATTAAAATAGATATAAATACCTTTGTGCATAAATATAGTAGTAAAAATATAACGTTGAAAACCACAAATGCGCATTAATACTGCATACACGTGTTTCGGCGGTGCATCCAAACCTCACAATTTTTTGCATAGAAAAAGACGTTCCTTGTAACGCCGAAACACGTGTTTGCAGCATTCCAGCGCATTTGTGATTACCAACGTTGTATTTTGCAGTTTAATAACTTTACAATTTGAATTTTTAAAAAGGTTAACATCTTAAAACATTTTTTAAAACTATTTCATTATTTTTTAGTTGCTTTACGTGTGTAAACAATTAAAACAATCTTGAAATGTCATCAAAAAATCTTTCGTCACACCTTTTTGATTTGAAGTTTTAATGAAACAGATATTTCAGTGACGTCAGTTAGTAAAATGTATTTTTTAATGTTCAAATCACCAATGTTAAATTCCAACTTTATATTGTTAAAAATCGTTTTCCGATATTTATTCGGGAACAGCACAAGCTGCATATAGAAATACGGAGCAGCAAAAACCTTGATCGCCATTCTGAAAATCACACTGAAATACATAAGAACAAGTCAGAATAATAGATTTTCATTAATTTAGGGTAATTAACTTTGATTTGTATTTTACTGTTGAATTATGATACGAAAAACCATTTGTGGAAAATCCTTAATGATTTTCCAATAAAATTTCGACTGCTTTTCTCTTGAAAACTGCAACAAGAGTGTTTCTCTTACCGAAAAACCAAAAGTAAAATCAAGATTAAGTTTTTGCTTTGTAATTTTGTTCAATAATAAATGTTTTTTCTCTCCAATAATGTAAGTTATAGCATAACTTTCATCTTTAATTTTAGTACCTTTCATAGAAAAGCAATCTCGTTGTTTAAGGGGTTTTTTTTCCATACGTAATACTGCCTTAGTGACTCCATAGCTAATTTTCGATGTGTATATGTTTGGTAACATTTCAGCAAATATGTTTCTCAATTTGAATATAATAACTCGCATTGATATATGATGGATATAATATTTTAAATTAATACATGAGAAAAATTGATTTAAATAACAACAATAAAAGTTCGTCGTTCTATTTGAGTTCCTTTTAGTCTTGTTTTCAGTTTCCTTATTCTTACATTGAATGTTAGATCTGTTATTATGAGAAAAATAATGACGAATACCGCACTTGTTACATGCGAGTTAAAGCGAATAAAGAATATCATGTTGCATGGCTAGAACTAAAAAAAAAAAAAAAAAAAAACAAATACTTTACAGCAAAAAAATTCTACAAAAAGTTATCTGAATGCTGAAAAATGAGCTAAAACGTTTTCCGTCATTAGGAAAACAAAGTCTAAGATTTCATTCACGGTAATGGCCAAAGAAGAAAGTCGACAAAAAAAAAAAAAAAGACGCATACCAAATAGTAAATTTATATAATTGTTATTTGACAAGAAAAAAATTAAATAAGAGAAAACATTGGGTTGTCTTTTACCAAAATCAAAACATCTTTCAACACAAATAAAAGGTTTTTGTTAGAAATTAAGCGTTATACTCATGCATTGATCCCAAAAACAAATCGATTCATTGTTAATGTTCATTAAATCACACACGCTTCCTTGGATACAAAGATATGAGATCGATGTCGCCACTTATGCAACATTGATGTGCTTAAAATTGATGAAATTGGATCAATGGTTTTACCTTCGATGTATTAGAATTTATGTTGTATCGATGTTAATGATCTACATTTGAACAAAACATATCAGAAATATTCTTACCATAAAATGCACAGCAGTAGCTAGTGATTTCGACATTATTTCCGTTAGAATTGTATTCGAAGAGAATTACAATAGTAAGTTCTTCAAAGAAGTTAACCTCATTGAAAAACAGTAAAGTTATTATCTTTTTGTGTAAAACGTAAAAAAAATAAATAAAATAATAATAATAATAATAATAATAATAATAATAATAATAAGATATTGAGAGGAAAAAGTATTTCAGCTTTTTAGAGAACAAAATGAGTGCTATTTAAGAGTAGCTTGCTTAGAACAGTATGCTGTTTAGGTTTTCTAATCTTGTATAAGTTCCTAATATCTTTTTTGAGTATACAAAATGCATTAGATCGGGCTGCAGGTTTTCTGCACACCCATCGAGTATTGTCATCACACACATATCAAATTAAAGCTACTTTTTTTCTGATTCTGAAAAACTAAGGTTATGCAAAAGTGGCCGCAACAGGGTCGCAGCCTGTCGCAAACAGTTGCGATCGGGGAAATATTTCTGCACTCATCGAGTATTGTCATCACATATATATCAAATAAAAGTTAATTTTATTTAGAGTATATAATTATTATATTAACGAAATATTGAAAAACTCATTTGATGACATTCATTTTTATAACGTGGATAGTGACCACTAGTAAATATGCGATGTATAATACACATTAAGAGTTTAAATTATGGAGCCTTGATAAGTTGAAATCCGCTTAACTCAACACATTTTCGTGTTCGATTGGGGTGTCGAGTTATCGAGGTTTTTTTGAAGTTCGTTTCTTTATGCCCCGCTGGCTGAGAATAATATCAATAGACGCATGCGCAAGGGCTACAAAATTTCGAGCAGCAGATAAATGCCATCCTTGTCGTATGAGTTGTGTAAAACACCAACTATTATTCTTGGTGATCTTTCACAACAGGCAAACTTTGCTTGCCCACTTTGCGCCCACATTTACTACACAGGCAACTTTAGTTTTTCAGACTCAGAAAAAAAAAAGCTTTAATTTGATATATATGCGATAACAAAACTCGATGGGTGCAAAAATACTTCCTCGATCGCAACTGCTTGAGACAGGCTGCGATCACGTTGCGGCCACTTTTACAAAGGCAACCTTAGTTTTTCAGAATAAAATAGCTTTGATTTGATATATATATATATATATATATATATATATATATATATATATATATATATATATATATATGATAACAGTACTCGATCTGTGCAGAAATACTCCCCCGATCGCAACTGTTTGCGACAGGCTGTGAACATGTTACAGCCACTTTTGCATAGGCAACAATAGTTTTTCAGATTAAGAAAAAAAAAGTAAATGAGTTTTAATTTGATAAATATGTGATGACAATTATACTCAATGGGTACAGAAAAACAGCATTTGGATCTTGTACTAACACCCATTCGAGTTCTGGACATCAGAAGATTCCCTAAGTATCTCAAGTCTCATGCCGTTTTGTGACGTATTTCCGGATGTTGAAAGCGATATGTTTTTCAATTTGATACCTGCATGTCTAACATCTTTAAAGCGAGGATGCAATGCTACTTAAAATGCATCTGTTTTTACAATGTTTCCTTAAATGATTTGCTTTCTCCCAAATTCTTTGGTCATAAAGTTATCTGGGTAGATTCATCGTACAATCTGAAACCTTTACTTATCATGTTTTGAAATAATTAGTTGCCACGTGACATTGAAGCAGTAGGCTTGATGCTTATGAAAATTAGCTTGTAATTTTTACCACATGTGTACTTATGAAATATTTTAGTTTGAGCGCACTTTCAATTAATTTTTGTTTAAATATTGTTGATTAGTCGCCTATAAATGGCTTAACTAATCTGCAGTGGTTGGCAATTGTTCATAATTGGTCACCCATTATTTACAATCAAACAGTTTTCACCCATTACTCAGCCGAAAGTTAATTTAAATTAAAATTACATAAAATATTAACAGAACTAGTTATCAGAATGAATGAATTCATAAATATTAAATAAATAAATATAATTTCTGGCAGCAAAATGTGCATTGTGTTCTTATAAATAATAATGAAAATAATAATGTAAATTAAAAATATATAAAATTATTCATTTTTAAAAATATTTATTAAATTACCAATTGAACATTTTTTTTTTAATTTTAATTTTTTTTTTTGCTAAGTTATTATTCATTGTTTGCATACAATAACAACATGCTTTTTATTATGTTCTTTTATCCTCATAGGGTTGAAGGGCCATATTTTGTCCCCTTGTACAATCCTCGACTGAAGTATTCATGCTCATTTGTGCTTTTAACTTGGTTTTACTTGCTTTTATTTTTCACGCACAGAGGTATCTATATGTTTCTCGTTTAACTTGTCATCTGCATTGAAATACTCCGTGGAGCAATCGGCTACGTCACGTTGACAGAAAAGTTGTTGGTGTTGGTTAAAGCCAACTCAAGAGATTAAAAAAGTATTTTATTAATAACAAGATTTGGCGCTCGATTGACTGCACGGATGAAGCTATAGTGATAAGTTAGTAAGGATTGGGGAGGAAATCAGAGGAATGATGTTAAGGGGTATTAGTACGGATTATGAAAAAAGAGTTGAGGAGGTTGTATTGGTGGAAATAACTTACTGACATGTGGTCTACATGTAGGCCAGGCTGTGCCTGCATGTCATTCCTGTAACAAGATACATGGTTTTAACAAGTCCTGCATTTCTACGAGCGCAAAATATATCAGAGTTGGACGACGTTTGCCTATTAGACTCGATTTGGAATCCTTATGTTTGCCTACTAGTAGGTCCCAGTTCCGCTTATTATTCGTTCACTCAGTGAATACATTCGAGTATGGCTCAGATAATTTGGACTGCAATGAGCAAGTAATGAAACGGTGAAATGGGGAGGAAGGCAACCAGATTGCTTCTCCAATACGCTAAAAAATAGTTACTGACCTTGGATAAATTACAGAATTCCTCCTCTTCCTTCCCAGGCAGAAATAAACTCTTTCTCGGCCAACCGTTTTGTTACCGGAGCTACAGTACAGTTCGTTACTTTCAATAATCATGTATTAACCTGTGGTAGCATAAATACTAATCAGAAGGGATGTGAGTTTTTTTCATTCTTAAAGGTTAATTCTTTTGAATGCAATTGAGTTTCTTATTCCTTTACAGTTTACATAATTTCCTACAAATTTTTACAAAGTAAATTTCAAGCTGTTGACGTTAGTTTTGTTAATAGAGTCTATTGGCGACAAGACATTAAGTCCGCCTCTGATCTGGAAAAGCTTCTTTAATAAATATTAATACACTATCAAATGGTAGTTTTCCAAATTTAAATTTTTAAAATCGGTTTAATATTATATTAAACACTTTTTTTCATTTTAAATAGCTTTTAGCTTGAAAAATATGGACCCAACAGGTAAACTCGAATACATAGAAAAATGAAATTTAACGTGTTAATGAGCTGATTTTGTTTGACCACTCCACGGTTTTTATTTCATAACTTAAAAAAAAAAAAAGTTTTAACTACAAACGAATTCTGTACATAAAGAGAAGTTTCTTTTAATTTATGTGCATTTAATAAACAAGTGACAGCTTTGGAATACTTTTCTGAAGTGTTCTCTCGTATTACTTTATCGCCCAAATATTATACAAGAAAAGACAGGACGAAAAATAGTAGGAGGACAAATATGATTCATTGTTAACTATGTAAAAGTATGCTAAAAGATCATTCCTACGAAGAGCAATTTAATAAAGTTTTTATTTATTTATTATTTTTTTGTTGAGCGGTCAAGAATTGCTTATTGTTTATTTATTTATTTATTGTTAATTAATTTATTTATTTTGTATCGTTTCGCTCTTTTTTCAATACTACCGTTTTAAAATGCAACAGTATGGATATTTGTGTGTTCCCTCTTCAAAAGTTGCTTAAAGATAGGGTTGAACTCTGGTATTAAAAAAAATATCAGCAGTTTCCGAGGCATGCATTTGGTTCAGTCTTCTTTTTCAGGAACATAACGGTGATTTACCTAAAACAGGAAACTAATAAATTTGATGTTGAAAACATTTTTGCCCATTTAAATTTATGATAGCAATCAAAAGAACCGATTTTTTTCTGCTTAAGGGGTTACAGTACCTCAAAAATGACCAAAAGACCAAAAAATTTTTTATTGCTTATTTCAAAAGTAAAAGTTATTTAAAACACTCAGAAGCAAAAGCATCGTTCTAGCTAAATTATTTAAAAAGTTATGAGTGACTTTAGGGCATGCATGCTATTTGTTCTAATGGAAAAGCAAAACTTTAAAGTGCTTTTTCTCGGTGATCAGTTTTTAGTGTTTCTATGTTACTGGAAATGCTAAGGACTTTTTTCTATTAAAGATATAACTTTAAAGCAATATTTTTTGCACTCAGGATAATATATTTAACAAAACTGTGCATTGAATAAGCGTTTTATAAATTACAAAAATTTTTAGAGTTTCTTAAACCTCGAAGAACAAAATTTTCTAAGAATTTTTTACATAAAAAGTCACAAAATATTTTCTAATCAAAATATAAGAAAACGAATGCACAGATTTGTTGAGGTAATTCTTGTGATCATTTCGCAAAAAGAAATTTTGAAATTAGTGCAGAAACAAAAAAGCCTTAGGGTTTTTAAAAAATTGAAATTTTCTTACATTTTTCAAATTTTCAAAAAAAGTTTTCAAAATTTTTAATGTTTGAAAATAAATTATTGATTGTTAAACAAGTGCAGAAACAAATATTTCAAAGAATTAACTTTTTCACTTAAATTAAAGAAATTTGTCAGAAAGGTACTGTAACCCCTTAACATAGCATTTCTTCTTAACTGATCCTAACTATTGTTATAACCTTTTTTGGTACAGAACCCGGTTCTAACGCGTTTCCATAGGTATCACGACTCCACAGGCATGGTCTCGTGGCTCAACGCTTACTTTTAGACCAACACCGTATGATGAAAGCTGTTTTTTTTTGCTTCCTTTGTTAATGTTTAAGTCATAAGCTAATAATGTTTAAGCTTATGACGTTGAAGTAATAAATGTATGCGTATTAACTGAAACTAATTTTGCAGTGATGTTTTAATATTATTTCACTATTGTAATCTTTTATTATTCAATAAAACAGTAACTTATATCGGTCAGTCCCACGGTTGCCGTTTTTATGTTCCTTTTATTATTTTAAAAAGGTTTTAAAAAATGAAGGAAATTGGGAAAGGTAAAATGAACATATTTTTATAGAGACCGAAATCTTTATCACATGCTCAGGGGTTCACAGAGATCACAGCGATTATCTACCGCAGGAAAACAAATGTCATCAAATAAGCAAACATGTATTAATACAAATCCCCCCACCCCCCACGCGCAAAACTCGGATAAAAAAAGTTGCAAATTTCAAATCTTTATCTGTTATGGCAATAGATGGCAGTACCAAACTCAGTTGTTAGTTTTAATGTATGTACTTGTTATTAAGAACTAATTTTTATTCTCAGCATGTTCCCAGCGAGTGAAAAACAACAAAGCGTTATGAAAGTATTCCAACCTTGAAATTGTAGGTCTAATACAGATAATAGTATTAGAGGACCGTCATTAAAAAAAACAGAAAAGAAAATATGTTCAAAATAATTCGTATATCTTTTTCCTATGTGGAATAAATTAAATGTCACCACATCAATGTAGTAGCTGTGGCAAATTCTTCCATACAATAAGTTTGAGTTGCGAATCTCTGTTGTGTCTGTTTTAATCAACATCGATTTTTTCGCTTTGATAATAAAAAAATAATGAGGGCTTTTATTTGTTCTATATTCGTGCTGCCATCTATTGGCAACTTAAGTCACGATCGAATTAGAAAGCAGGAGAAGCAATAAATTTCGCAACAGCAAAAATTAATTCAATGAAATATAGTTTTAGCTGCATTATAATTTCCATTGCTACGAAATTCATGTTGCAGCATTTATTACACTTTAATTTGTAAAGCCTAACAAGTTTTAAAAAGGCGGGGGGGATTATGAATATATTTATAGCAAATACTAACACAATGCTAAGAACATTCTTTAATTACTACTCATTAGAGTCCCTCAATATAATGATGCTTAAAAAAATCGTGTTACGACGTCTCATCCATGTAGTCAGAGCTTAATGAGCTGATGGATGAACTTTCTGATCTCTCCGACAAAACTTGTGGTTACAGCACACGAAGTGACTCAGAGTTACAACGGACCCCCGAAGAGTTCAGGATTACAAAAATTACTATTGAGGTTTCAACAGCTTAATGAAGAAGTTTCTCTAGACATGAGAATAAACGGCTCAATCGCGTATCAACTAGAAGGTTCCTTTACACTTTAATTTTATACACAACAATGCAAGTCACCAGCAAAGTATTCCAAATTATTTACAGGTAATTATTTACATAAAGATTTCACATAAACAAAAACTCTCTCTTGCCGCGTTTGGCGTTAGTGGCTCGTTGCATTCTCTAAACTGGCTGATATTTTAATTTAATATTGCCAGTCTTGAGGGTGAAAATCACAATACCCAACTGTTGAATATTTTCAATAGATAATTTCAAATAGCTCTCTAAATTTTCTAAGTGCTGGGGAGACGTTTTGAACTTTGGGTAACAGCGGTTTTCCAAAAAATTTGAACTGTAGATGTTCGGTACTGTGTCTCATAAGGGAAGTATGGGATGTTCTGATATCCCCAGAGTTACCTCTCGGCATATTTGTTGATATTTATACCAATTACTTAACCAAAGCCAATGATAGCACATCAGAGAAGGGAAGCAGTGTGGACTTTCTTTCTAAACAAGGCAGCATGAGTTTCCGATAAAACACACAACTCAATAAAGTTAATTTTAAAAAATACGAAAAAAATAAGAGATTTAAAAAAATCTTTAAAAATAGAAATTATAAAAATAGGTGACACATTGGTAGAGCTTTTGGGCACACTTGGTAAAGTCATTGATTTCTTAGTTTATCTTTCCGATGAACTAAAGACTTTTCACAGAAATGGTGCAAAGTAGCCATGGTTTACGGTAATTAATAGTTCATTGCAAATAAAAAAATAATAAGATGTTTAACCGTTCTTTCAAAAACTTCAATTCCGTGCACACGACAACTATCCGATGATGTCGGCAACGTGCTTGAGCTTGATTAATGTTTTGTTGCCACCGGCCGATTTCCAATCTTACGCCAAAATAGGTGTTAACGGAGTAGAAAATAAATGGTGTTTGCGACTGTAACGTTATGTAAGAAATCACCAATATCGGTGCTCGGTTTTGATTACACCACTTTTAGTGTATGGGTAAGCTAGATATGGTGTTGAAGCCTTGATTTGCCCAATTTTTGAAGTTATTTAACTCAAACCCGGAGAATAATTACACCTTAGTTTTTAGTGTTGGGTTGACGATGTTTCGAGTACGATAACACCCCATAGTTTTACCCCAAGTGTGTATGCGTGTTATGCAACGTTCATAAGCAAAGGCAACTTTAGCATCGTCTGTTACGCGGGTAGCGCCAAAACCGCTCGGTCGATTTTCATGAAATTTGGCACAAAATTAGTTTGTAGCACGAGGTTTTGCACTACGAAGCGATTTTTCGAAAATTCTATTTCGTTCTTTTTCTTTTTAAATTCTTAGCGAAAATTCGATAAAATAGGGAAGAAATATTTCATACACAGATTCAAGCCTTATGTCATTCGAAAGTTTGGAATTTTCTGCATAAAATTAAGTTTTTTTGAAGTTTCTACGATTATCA
The DNA here is from genome assembly GCA_038373865.1 of Uloborus plumipes. NCBI lineage: Eukaryota > Metazoa > Arthropoda > Arachnida > Araneae > Uloboridae > Uloborus > Uloborus plumipes. The sequence continues at coordinate 21,176 of JAXGGA010004022.1, read as the reverse complement.
GGAGAGCTGTAATAATTGTTTTTACCAGTAGTTCTTAACCTTTTTACAGCGACCGCCCCCTTTAGAGCTGAAAATGTTTTCAACGCCCCCTTTGCGTACGGGCGTGAAACTAGAAGAGGGGGAGTACGTAAAGCAGATTTTTTGACAGGTTTAACTCTATATTATTGCCCAAACAGAGAGTTGAAAATAATTATACAATAAAATAACTTAAGCTTCAAAAGTTTTTTATTCTTTATTTTAAAAAATTCTAAAAAAGCGGGCAATTTTTTTTTGCTCCGAAAACCTGCGTCAAAAAATCAACCAAGTGCCTAGAATGGTTCCATTAAATGAGTGACCAATTTTGAGCGTAATTAAGAACAAAACGGTTTAAATTAAAAATTTGTTGTTTTCAACTTTTTTATTTGAAAAACCATATATTTTGTAAAATAGACTGCGTTTAAATAGTTCCCCCAAACGATCCAATTCCAAACCGTGTTGTTCCTATTTACTTGCAACTATGCCAGTACGCATCCCTCATTTATTACATACGGATATTGCACTTTACTGCGGATGGAAAATAATAAAGCCGGACCGTCAATTTTTCTCATTTGGGACAAAGACTTGCAAGTTTTAATTCGAGGAAAAAAAAGGAAATAAGTTAAGATTATAAATTTCACGATAAGTTAAATTCCGAGAAACTCTTTTTGAATAACAAAAAAAAAAGCTCCCTCCTTTCTTTTTTTTTCAAAATTGAAGGCAAAATATTCAAAAATAAGGTTAATTTTAGTCATGTTAGGGGGTCAGAGCTGCTTCCGGTGTCCTCTGAAATTACTGTCTTAAAAACCTAAATTTAAACAATTTTTGTTGATGTTGAAGGAATGGTAAAAGGTTGGGGAGTTTTGTACAGAACTTTTTTCTCATTATACTCTGGTGTTGTTAGGGTGATGCTCTAATGACACAAAACGTCGGTCAAGTCAGGTAGCTTTCTTCCAGAATTTTTTAGAAACTAACCTCCTAAAAAAGCGCAATTTTAAACACGGTTTGGTCACGTTTGTTGAAAGAGGAGGCTGGTACTTCAAGATTCTTATAATCATTTTTTAAAATTAGGCTGTGTTTGAGAATGAAGGTTTCGAAAGCGCTTTGACAGAAATGTCTAAAAACAAAATTGTTAGCTTTGTGTGCTTATATTAGGGAAAGTACTTTTGGCTATGTAAGTTAGGTGAGCGGGGAAGGGGGGGGGGATTCAGGCCTCTTCCTCTAACTATTTTCCAAATGGAATTCATAAGGACACAATTTTTGGCTATTTTAGACTGTTACACTATTAAAGTGGGGACCGACCTTCAAAAACTTTTTAGAAATTGAACTGCTATTGGCAAATTTTAAGCAATCTGTGATATTACTTAGCTTGAAATTATTCATTGGGGGGGGGGGGGGAGGGCGAAATTTTTTCGAAATTAATGGTCTAAAAACGCAATTTTTGGTTCTTGCATGCGGTTTCTACAAACAATTTTGTTGCTTCATGGAGAGGGGTATGACCGCTATACCCACCAGACTGTGCCACTGTGTGTATTTGAGAACGCAAAGAGAAAGATCACAGTTCAGGCTGAGATATCCCCAGCAAATAAATTTTGAAACCATTCTTGGTGAAGTAAGAAAAGAGGATTTTCTCCCACTTCTTCCCAAAACATGCCCTCACAAATACATTTCAAAATAAACCCATCGCCCCCTTACCGCCCAAAATATATCCACCGCCCCCCTACTGCCCAAAATATGTTCACCGCCCCTCACCCTCTTCCCACCGCCCACCGGGGGGCGGTATCGCCCCCGTTGAGAACCACTGGTTTATACAATCCCGGAATTTAATGCTTAATTTCAGTAAAGCAGGCCAAACGATTCTAAAATGATTGAGCTCGAGAATAAAATTTGTTTGAAAATAGAGATGAAATGAATAATTTTATCAGCGGAAATCAACTTTTCATGTTGTTACCATGGTTACGTTTTCATACCTTTTTTTTTTTTTTTTTTTTTTCGTTCTTTTTCCAGCGTTACCAGACGAAGTATTTTTGATACTACGGTAGTATTTTTTCGGCCCAAAGAAGGATCGTAGTATTTTTCTGGCAACCCTGTCTCCAATACACTTTAATGACTTTATTAAAAGATTTGACGGATTTTTTTTTTTTTTTTCATTTTCATAGACTTCGCATTTCAACAACATTGATTTTGGCAATGTTTGGAAACAGTAGTATTTTGTAATATTTTTTTCAGAGGAGGCGTAATTTTTTTTTTTTTCAATTCTCTGGCAACCCTGTCTTTTTCCCGGTGAAAATGCTTTGGGAGCCTGATTAGCGCGTTTTCAAAAAGTCACCAACTGGTGCGTTTTTGCGTGTCTCGCGGAATTGAAAGCTCCGAGAGAAACTACGTAAAATAGTCGGGGTTACCACGCTTGGCGCGCCTATCGCCAATTTAGCGAGAAAACTAAAGAGATAACTAAAGCACATATTAACCAAATATCGTATCAATTGCGATATTGCATCGCTCTTTTTACAATGAAATTATCAATTTATTTATTCAACGTGATTAATTGACGCAATTCAACGAACATTGTAGCCTTCAAGTTTTACAGGAAAAAAAAAAACAGAAGATGCAATTCGACCTGTGCCACCTAAAACTGAAGACGATGGTAATTTTAGCAGAATATCATCAGAGTGTTTACCATCGATGTATCTTCTGTTTTTGGAAACATAAAAGTGTCCTTCATAGTAAATTTTTGTCTTTTTGGCAGTGAATTCTACGAGGACAAAGTCATTCACAGTTAAATTTTTTGGTGCAAGGTTGACTTCAGTACAAATTTCTTGATAGTTGTGATCTTCAAAACTAATGTCGAACTCATTAATGTGCGTAACTTACTGCAACTCTTAACTGTTCCTTTTTCAACAGTTTAGCAAGTTTAACTTTCGTTTCTTTGCAACTCTTTTAGATTTTAATTAAATATTGAGTATTGAAACTTTTAATTATTTAATACTTCTTAACTCGACTGTTCAATGTATAAAAAAATCAACAATTTTTGAAATTGAAATAACTACATACCATTATGGGGCACAGATGAACTGTTCACACCTGCCCCTACATAATATGTTCACGTGTGCGCCTTATCTCAACTTAGGCCTTAATTTGATAAAAAACTATATTTTTTTCAATTTTTTGAAAAAAAAAAGTGCTTGAAAACTTTCCTTATTAGTGCCACTTTAAGACGAATAAAGCTCAAATCACAAAAAAAAAAACAGTTTTGGATGTGTTTTTACTTCGAGAACTAGAACATAAAAGTATATTGGCACCTTCCAAAATATAAGATCTTTGATAACTAAAAAACAAAATGGTTTAGATGTTTGAAATTTCAGGTAAGATATAGTACTTGTGTTACCATCTACATGATTTTTTTTCAGATTTTTCTCTTCCCGTTAATTGGGTAAAATGTCGTTTGTTCACATGGGTCCCTGTTTACATATGCCCCATCTCCCCTATATAAGGACGAAAAATAATTTTGCTCAATAAGAAAAAATGTACCTATATCAATAAGAAAAATGCATAAATGAAATGAAAAAGCGTATAAATAAATAAATAATAACAGAAAGTCTGTATTCATTTGCAAAATACTGTCAGAATCCATTAGATGGTAGTCCATTCCAGTCAAACGCGACACTGCTCGGACGATGCATTGCTACTCGACCAAGGTCGCCTGTTACTGTCCGAGACTTGGAGATTGTACTTCTTGAAGAGTGGAACAGTATCCCCCAAAGTCAGATCGATAACCTTATCGCATACATGCCAAACAGGTATGCAGTAGAGCTCCTGTAGCCTTAGTGTGCAGCAGTCTTAGCTGTTCAAGAAGACCCCACGCCTTATGAAAACTCGTGCATCATGTCAAAACAGTACCTTTTTTTAATCTTTTACATGTAACCAAATTGTTGCCCTAAATCACCTTTTCATGTTTTTCCACATTCTCAAAGAATTAAAGACTAATTCCACAGTTTTTAGGGTTTTTTTTTTTTTTTCTCTATATTGCGCATTGATACGTGCGTACTATCCATCGTATGCCAATCCGTGGCTGTCTTGCACGGTTTTCTTCACTTTTTTGCTTGCTCCCCTAATTGTTTTGAGCAGTGTATTTAGGCACACTTCTTCGAAAGTAATTCAATTTCTCTAATGATTTTATTTCTAGATCTTATTTCTAGATTTTATTATGTACATATTTCATCAAATGTAAGATGATTCTTTAACCGCACACACGTTACAAAAAGAAATGAATGAAAAAAAATTGTTTTTGTACTTTTAACAATTAACGCATAGTTGTTTGCTTGACTAGTCTTACAAACTTTTAATTAAAGCAAATATTATAGATTTCTTCATTATTAATCACCGAATACCCTCACGCACTGGACAATTACATCGACTTGAGACACGCTTCAAATAGTGCTACTTAACTTAATTAAATTCACAAGCATTTAGGCACAAGTGATTTCTAGAAAGCACCACAAACAGTTCGTTATTAATCTGCACTAGCTATGAAATTAATTTTCTATTAATGTACATTTAAACCACGTAGAAACTGTTTAGATTGAATTGTGAATACAAGATTTGATAACTAAATGCTATTTGAGCGTAGCATTTACGAAATTGCTTCCTACAATTAATCTGCTTCATTTGTATTTAATTATCTGCACCATGGAATATATTCAGCCGAGATGAAATTAAATACTTTTAGAGATAATCTTAAGTATATAAAGTACTTTCTGCAATTGTTACAAATTGTGTTTGTCTTATATTTTTGAAGTCAGTGACTACGAGGGAAAATATTTCCATACACGCTTACTATGTTGAGTGAAATGAGTATTATTCATGAAAATTAATGCATACATTGTTACAAAATTTTAACATTTAGTGATTTAAAGGGTAGAATTGAGACGTTTGTTTTTTATCTAGTTCATTAAGTTATCATATGCATTTCATTTAACATATTATTTTTAAATATTTTTTCTCACATTACTCTTTTAAACTTAAAAATGTTTGTTCAGCGGCAGTACTTTTTACAATCATTTTTTTCCATTTTAAGAGTATTTTGTTTACTTTCGATGTGTTAAAAAATATATTTACACAATGTTACTTTTTAAAATACAGAAATATATGTTGTTCATCATAAATCTTTTTGGGGAGCTTTTGCATATTTTTCTTTTATTTTTGAACTATAATTGCGTTTCGTCCAACATCAGTATTTTTCAAATCAATTTTACACAATTTCGCTTTAAAAAATAAAAAAATATATATAAATTTTTATACCACACATGTTGAATGTTATGCTTCATTTAGATTCTCAAGTTCAAAGGTTGCCTACTGTGTTTTATTTTGAACAGAAAGTATTTTGTTGCAGTAGCAGATGGCGTTGCAGTTCCTTGTAGCTATCTGATGAGGATCGGTCAGAGAAACAAGAATGATAAAAAAATGACGAAATTTTGTAAGAGGAAATCTTACTCATCAGGTTCATTTTACCAAATACAAATCTACAGAAGAGAATGTTATAAAGAAAAGGGTGAGCATTATTAAAGCAATACTTTTGAATGACTGTACTTATATAAAAAATCATTGAATAAGAAAGAATGGGCTATAGTTAGCTGCATGCTGATACAGTAAGCATAATGCTTCCATTCTCTTACTCAGCAGGTCACCTATTCTACGTCAAAGTTTCGCACCTACACTTACAAGGTATTTGAAAAGCAAATGATTTCAAATCATTTTGATGAACATTGAAAGAAGCTTCACGTTTTTGCTCAGATCTGTAAATTTTCATGACATTTGTGATTTGTGAACATACTTGTATGATAAACAGGTTCGGATGAAACTAGTGGATAGACAGAAAGAATTAATACATGTGTGTCATATTTAAAAGTGTGCTTTCCAGTTGGATGAAAGTTTGTCAAAGAACTAGAATAGTTCCACTACATTTGTAGATTCTATGGGCATTCCAGAGCGCACTAAAGCAATGTAATCGTAAGTGACTCCTGAACATCAGAGGGGTCTGAAGGGAATGGTATTTCAAAGCGTCTAATAAACCACACCGCATTGATGAGCTGTACTCTGCGTTTCAGCTCAAAACAATAAAATCAAAAAAAAAAAAAGAAGAAAAAAGAAAACCATTAGCAAATTGAAACATTAGCCAATCAGCCCAAAAAGGTAAACCTCACCAGAATGTGATCGTCAATGGGTAGGATTTGATCTACTAGTTATCTTCTTAAGTTTTGGCATCAAACATTCTAAGTATTTCCGACCAGAAAATTTACTAAGTCAGATTAATTTGCATTTAACTTTCTACAACTTCTTCCAATTAAGGACAAACAGAAACACCCCCTACATTTAAGAGCCTTCTTCATGCTTTTGGTGCATGTGACACCATATCTACCCATGTCAGGCAAGGGAAAGCAAAGCTGTGCATTGTGTTTTAAAACAAACCGGTTTTGGGTTGAGTTGTGCTTCATAACTCTTATTCCATAGGTAAATCTCAAAGTCGTACTCAAACGTCTCTGTATGGAGTTTGGTTTTCTGTATGGACAGGTTACATCCACTGATACTGAGCGATTGTCTTCACTTACACTTCTTCATCAAGGGAATTGTAAAGTTGAAACGTGTTTGCTAAACTCCAACAGAAGGAATAGCAGCTTTCCTTTCGTATTTCAAGTATAAATAAGTGCTCAAGTGGTTGGCGGGGCAGAAATATATGTCAGAGAAGAGTTGGTCAAAGACAACCGTTAATGCTGATATTGATTTGTCATCAATCGCAATAATATAAGGACCAGTCTCACCAGTACTTTTCAAGTTTCTCTCATTTAAGTTCAAAAAGGGATGTAAGGGAGCATTCTCTTGCTGCAGAGCTGGTAATAAATGCTCAGCTTTAGAAAGAATTTCTGCAGCATTTTTATTTTTAACCAAATAACCTTTTATTTTTTAATCTGGAAGTACGACTATACCAATCACATTTTCAAAACAAATATATATATATATATATACATTTTGGGTGATTTTTGTTTCTAAGATTCTTTTAATGATGGAAATATAGTTGTATGTTTTTAAACCAATCTCTTTTTTTTTTCTTTCCCCTTTTGTCTAGATCTTCCTAATGCTCATGAAATGTATTTTGTTTTGAACAAGGAAAATGTTTGCTCAAAACTAATTCCCATTCAAAATATAGCTCAGTAGATATTTTGTAAAAGGGAAAAGCCATATGTGACCAAAAATTCATCTCGGTGAAAGGACGTGAAAAGAGTGAAGGAGAAGGAACGCTTGCGGTGCTTATAATAAGGCTGCCAACTATTAGCCTAAAATAAATTTATTTATGTGACTGGCATGGTTTCTTGATGTAGAAAATTCACAGAAACACATATTCAAACATTTTGTACCATTATTTGCTATTTTCTTTCGTATAGTGTTCTCATGTTATTGAATAACATGTTATGTTATAATCCTCCTAGGAAATTTCTCCTAGGAAAGTAAATAATTTTCTGTTTTTGCCCCGGCTGGAAAGAAAATGCATTTTCCTTTTTTTACGTAACTCTGATGCGAGAGAAAGTAAAATCAGTAGTTTATTTTTTTACATAAAACATCATAAATTTATGCGTTTCACATGAATTTTTTGAGTAATATATTAAATGATGTTTCTAATAAAAACACTTTTTATATATGAGAAGTGTTTTTTTCTTTTTTTTTTTTTTTTTTCGAAATGCAATGTTTTACTTTTAGCGATTGCAAAAGAATTGCTGAGCCCACTGACTTCATTTTGGACTTAAATAAAAGTCAAATAAATTCACTCTATCAACATCATGGTCAAATTTCTTATAAAATATGTGTTTATGTTATAGGTGTATGCCCCAAAGCAGAATACTAAATGATGTTCTGCGACGCAGAATTATTTGCCCAAAATTGTTCTGCAAGATAGATGTATACATTATATCGTCGCTACCATGCTAAACTAACGAATGTGAAAATTGGCATTTTTCAGGAGAGCCAAAACACTGCATATAACTTTTTCCCACCTGACGTGTTTGGTTATTTTCAATTTTTTAACGTTTTATTTTAAGCATAAAACTATCGTTAGAAGATATCATTTTAATTTTAATTATTTGTAAAATTGGAGCTTGAAAAACGCATTCGTTACACATTCGTTAGTGTAGCATGGTGCCGACGATATATTTACCGTCAAAATGATACCAAAAATTGTTTTCTCATTTTTACATATAACGTACTGCAATTTAGAATTTAATGAAACGCAACCAAATTGAAATATATATATATATATATATATATATATATATATATATATATATATATCATCAGCGAAAATGGTACAAATCTTGTCTGAAACTCTTTACTTATATTAAGATTATCAATTTAAATAATTTCCACCAACTAATCATATTTTTTTTAATTGAGTTTCAATTTATTTGTGTATAATGAAGTGTAAATAACTAGTACATGACTCATTTATGGAAGGATATTAAATATTTTGATCACTTTGTGTAACAGAGTGGACAAATAAGCCTTTAAAATATATTCATAATCACAAAGAAAAGTTAAAATCACAGAACAAACATAAAGTGGAATAAACAGCCTTAAAACTGTAAGTCTGTCTGCAATTTCATCATGAAATGGACTGTAACAGAGTGGACATCCAACAGTTCAAATTAACTACTATAAGAAAAGAATGAGGCTCACCCTGGTTGTTGACGACATAATTCAATATAGCAAGCTAATCACGGCAGTTATACTACCTATATTTTTTAAAAAATATATCAGATTGAATGCAATTGTTTATTTTATTTCCAAAAGGCTTGTAACAGAGTGGACAGTTCGAAACATAGAAAAACATAGAATAGTGTCTTTTGGGGAATTGTTTTTTCATTTGCGTAATAAACTGCAGAAATGGTGTCAGAAGCATCTTTTGTGCACTGCAGCGTCATTTATTTTGTTGTTACATTTCAGTTTAATTTTATATCACATTGAAAATTCTAGCAATTTGAAGCTGGGACACGTCATTCTCATTTTCTCCTTCTTCTGACAAAGATAATTTTTGTTGTGTCCTTTCTAAATGGATTATACCTAATCAATTGATACTTGATGGTACAAAATTAAATGGAGAACCAATAAAAAATACAGTTCATGGTGGGGAGTTATTAATATTGATTTTAAAAAAAAACTGGAATAGAGAGAGTCGAGAAATTATTTGCACTGTTGTCAGCCTTCGACAAATGTTTCAAGTCATCAAAATCACCAGAAAAGAAGTTGTAATACCTCTTTCTCTGGGCCACACCAGATTTACTCATAGACATCTGTTTTGCCCTTATGTAACACACGTAATGTCAATCAGACAGTATTGCATATACAATGGAGATTGCTCGCGGATTGTCCAAATTTCAATCATATTCGTTTCAACTTCTTTAATCATTTTCATCTTCTTTGAAAGACTTGTTGGGGAAATTGTTCCTCCTTCAGCAGATTGGATTTCTGTTTTTTACTATTCAAAATTTAAAACTTCATTGATGTGATTTCAGCAAAATTTTTTTTAATTCTACAGGCTCTTTCTTCAAACATTTTCATTTTGACACTTTTACTTGTAAACAATTGTTTGGCTAAGTATAGCCTATTAAGGCTTTTATGCCAAAAATCCAACCAAATCAACTTGATTTTTTAATACCATGGTAAATACAATAATTATTTTTAAAATTTGTTTCATTTTTCTATGAAGAGTTTGAATTAGAAAGATTTCATAAGTTTGCAAATACTTCTTGCTTTATTTTCATTAACTCATATTTTAAACGCTTTAGTTGAACAAATATATTTATAATTATGTTATTAAAGCTTACTATATATATACTTCATCATCGGTTCAGAAATTCAGTTCAAAAAACTTAAGTTCAAAAAGTTTAAGCTCGGCATTGGGACGTTAACTAATTTCCAGATCGCAGAACAAATGGAAAAAAAAAAAACATTTTTCCGATTGGGGGGGGGGGGGCTTGGACTACACCTATTTTCCTAATTTTAGCCTGAAGTTAATTGTTTCAAATATAATTACTTCGTCCCCGCGATTCTCTCAAGCGGAAAAATTGTTTTAAAATAATTTGAATGACTATTTTTACTTCAAGCTCCGTCAGAAATTCTGCGGCCAAAATGTGAAATCCCGAAAAACTTGAAAGGAAACTCCCCTCCCCTTCCACCCCGCGTTTCTCTTACGCGAAAAAATTGTTTTAAACATCATTTGAATAAATAATTTTCACTGCGAGTTCCGTAAGTGCAATTCTGCGGCAATATGTGAAATGCTGCAGAACTTTAAACAAAGCTTTGCCCCCGCGATTCTCTCACCGGAAAATTGTTTTTAATACAATCTGAATAACTAATTTGCGGTTAAAATGATAAGGCCCGCAGAACTACAGACGTAGCTTGTGTCCCCTCGATTCTTCCGTAGGAAAAATTATTTGAAATCTTAATTTGTTCTGTAAGATTCGTCACAGCAGTTTTGCGGTCAAAACGCAAAGAGAACTTCAAGCGAACCCCCCCCCCCCCCGCCATTTATTGATGAGTAACGATTTATTGTTTCAAAGAAAATTTGAAAAGCTAATTTGTTCTGGAAGTTTCGTTGCTGACGTTCTGTGGCCAAAATGTGAAAGCCCGTAGAACTTTGAACGAAGCCTGCGCCCATCGATTCTCTCAACAGGAAGAGTTAATAGTTTTAAACATCATTTGAATAACTAATATGCACTGCAAGTTTCGTCTCTGAAGTTCTGCGGCCAAAATGTGAGAGATTGCGAAACTTCAAGCGAGTACCCCCTCCCCCCTCCCGCGATTCTCTCACGAGGAAAAAATGTTTTCAAAATTGTCGAATATCTAATTTGTACTGCAAGTTTCGTCACTGAAGTTCTGCGGATAAAATGTGTAGGCCCCCGCAGAACTTCAAACGAATCCCGCTCCCCGCAGCTCTTTAACGCGGAAGAATTAATTGTTTTAAACATAATTTGAAAAACTATTTGTACTACACGCTTCGTCACTGAAGTTCTGCGGCCAAAATGTGAAAGCCCGAAGAATTTCAAGCGAAGCTTGCGTCCCCGCGATTCCCTCATGAGGAAACATGGTTTTAAACATAACTGAATATCTAATAGAAAGTCGTCACTGAAGTTCTGCGGATAAAATGTGAAGACCTGCAAAACTTCAATTGAAAATCTGCGCCCCTGCGAGTCTCTTGCGAAAAAAATTGTTTCAAACATAATTTGAAGAGCTGATTTGTGTACCTACTAAATGTGAAGGCTCGCAGAATTTCAGACTAAGTTTGCGTCCCCGCGATTCTCATGCGGAAAAAATAATCGTTGGAAACATTATTTGAATAACGAATGTGTACTGCAAGTTTCGTAGCTAAAGTTCTGCGGCCCAAATAAGAAGGACTGCAGAACTTCAAACGAAGCCTGCGCAAGTGTCATCACTGAAGTTCTGCGGAAAAAACAGAAAGGTCCTCAGAAGCTCAAGTCAAGTCGTCCGCACGTCTGCTGTGGTCTATATGGCACATGGCAGGCTACGGCCCCAACATTATTGCCTGCTGCTCTGCGAGACATGGGCTACGAGCGAAACTTTTTTTTTCTTTCGAACGTACGGTTTTTTTTTTGCTTAATTTTGAATAGGATTGTTCTGCAGCCCCGATGTCTGTTCTGCGACGTACGTCGCCGATTTAGCAGTATTCTGCTTTCGGGGGTGTATGATTTTTGACCAAGAAAAAAAGAGATTTCAAAGCGCAGAATTGCAAAAAAAAAAAAAAGGGTTATTTCTAATGAGAGCGAAAGTTCTGGAACTTATAACAGCGAAAACTAAAAATCATGATCTCTGATTTTAACTTTGGTTTGAAAGAGGGCCAACTGAAGATTGTGTTTTTCTGATAAATTATGATAAGGGGTAAGTCCCCCGCCTAGTATAACTAGGCAGGGGACTGTGCCAGGTGACTATATTTTCGCTCTTTGTTACGTAATATCTGCAAAACTATTGGAACATAATTAGTTACGAGACTACCTATAAATTTAGGCACAAATCGTGGATATAATAACTAATGTTTTATAATTAAATTAATTGACATTAATAAAATCACTTCCCAGAGGACTGTTTTCGCAACGATCCTGATGCATACTTTCATCACAAATGTGGCTCTCAAACTAAGCAAAGTAGCGTTTCAACACCGTTCTCGGTGATTTCAGCAAATTCACACTGATTACTTTAAACTTCATGCCAAAAAGAATTTGCAAAAGTTGTAGATTTTTCGTATTACAGCTTTGAATTTGTTGCAGGGGACTGTTTGAAAAAACTCCGGACAGAATTTACATGACAATTTTAAGTTTTAGAAATACGTAATTCTACCTTATTTCATAAGAAAAATAGAGCTTCATTATTCTATTTTTAGATATTAATTGCCAAATTTATGTAGTGTTAATAGGTTTTTTGAAATACTACCTTTAACAGTTACACTATGGGATTGGGACAGCCAGGGGACTGTTTTTGGCGCTTAGATAATTTCTAGAAAAACTTAAATTATCACTCCAAATACAATTGGGCCACAACGTATTAATGCTCTAGGGCCATTCCAGCCTTACGTGTGTGACTTTTTGACACCATTTTTTTGCAAATAGCAATAAAAACCAGGACGATATTTTTTATATATTTCTTAGTGGTTGCTGTTGGAGTAACAGAAGATATGCAAAAGTTGTAATGCGGCGTTATTTTTTTCATAGGACAATTTTGAATTTTTTAATAAAATTTTAAATACAGCCTTACGTGTGTGACTCGGAAAATCTGAAAATAAGCTATACCTCATATTATTTTGTAATTTCCTGTGAAGTTTTAAAAGATAAATGAACGCTGATTTTTGTGCATGTGTCTAAGTGTACTAAGTAAGTATTCCACATATTTTTTTTTTTCTAAACTTCGTAGAGTAGCAGTAAAAAATGTTTAGTTTGCCTTACGTGTGTGACACTAGAGCCTTACGTGTGTGACCGCGTGCAGCATGTCTTCATTTTGAAGTCAATTCAACATCCACAACTGATAATTATAGCTATCAGCATTATATATGTGTCTGTATGCCTTTACCCCCCCTCCCCCCGCCCCCCTCTTCTAATATTTTTTGAGTGAGCAGTCCGATTTGAACAAACTTTTTTTTGTTCGAAAGATCTCGACGAGGAGACCTCATTCTCACATTTAACTTTTAGATTTGAACAATTTTTCGTTCAACTTTGAACCGTTCAAGCAACCTGTCCCCCGTTAACAACTTTTGAGTAAACAGTCCGATTTGAAAATTTTTTTTTTATTTAATAATATCGGCGAGGATAAATAATACTCACATTTAATATTTTGGTTTGAGCACTTTTTTATTCAACTTTGAACCGCTCAAACAACTGGTCCCCCGCTAATTACTTTTGAGTTAAACAGTCAGATTTGAACAAACTTTTTTTGTTAGAAAGATCTCGGCGAGGACAATTCATTCTCATGTTTGACTTTTCGAATTGCCCCCCCCCCACCCACCCCCCACGTACCCATTATCTTTCGGACGAATATTTTACCAAATTTGAAATTTGAAATTGGCAAACGGGACAGTAGGCTCGTTCAGTTCCGGACGGAACTACTTGTTTAATATTTGATTTTTTGCCCTAAACGAGAGATCTGATTTTGTTGGACAACGCCGCTAGTAAATAATTAAATTGCAAAGATGTGTTCACAAAATAAAGAATGAAGACGAAATTAATTCTCATTTGTATACGAATTATATATAATATAGGTTATTTTAAAATTTATTTATATAAAATGTTACATGTAATCAGAGGAGATTAACAAAAAAGTTTAAATTAAAAGAATCGGTTCCTGGGAAAGTTTCTCAAACAAAGACCTGACTCTTAACCCTTCACTGCACGACTTTTTATATTTTCATGAAAAAAGTCATATGCTACCTTTTAATAACTCTGAGTTCAGGAAAAATGAAGAAAAAAATTTATCTTAAAAATGTGCACCAAAAATGATGTTTTAATTGTTTGTTCTACATATGGCACGAAGCACATAGCATATGCTTTGTATACCGATAAACGTAATAATCTACAATGTGTTTTGTGCCATAAGTGGTACAAAAAAATATGCCACTAAGTGTATTAAAACATTTTTAGAACCAAGGAAATAATGACTAAACACACTTCTAACGGAAATGCAGACACTCTTTTTTTCAAAAGCAAGAACTGTAATACCTATTCTAGTTCAACTAACTAGTGCATAAACATCACACTAAACTGTTATAGCAATGTTCCAGAAGGGGCGTAAAACTCAGTTTAACTGCATTTAAACAGTCATTGGAATATATGAGGGTTTATTTGGTTTGTGCCAGATCTGGCCCACCGTGCAGTGAAGTGTTAAGGTAAACCATTCAAAAGCCTTACGTGTGTGACAGCTTTTAAAGAGCCTCGTTAAGACGTTTCTGCCGAATGGATGAAGATGTAAGTCAGGTTACAGATGTTATGTATCAAGTTAATTTATGATATGTGATAGTTTTCTTTTAGTCCCCTAATTAGACCTTGGGGGGAAACTTTTCTTTCTTTTGCCTTACGTGTGTGACCAAAAAAAAAAGTAACCTGCATATTTTGATGGGTTAAAAACTTATGAAACACTTTATTACAAAAAATATGAGATATAATCATACTAAAGGATCTGAGTTCATGATGTTTGATAGTTTTTGTAGAAAAAAATTGATTATTAGGTGAAAAAAATTCTCTTACATTTTTTCACTAACAATGCATTTTTTTTTTTTTTTTTGAATTTGTCTCAATGTTATTAAACTAGGCTAAAATATGAGAAAAGAAAAATTTTATCTTAAAATTGATGCTGGAATCGAAAGTAGATTTTTTTTTGTCAAAAAATAAGGTTTGTTTTTGTATTATGGGGGGAAAAATTTGGTGTGTTAGGACCACTTTTCGTGGAATTGCCCTCTACTTGTATTAAGAGCGATAATTACTTTATTACACTTTATTATTTTTAAAATACTCAGTCCAGACAGCCAATTACCAGTTTACAGAGAATCGCCCGTATAAGGCTTTTAATCCATGTTTTTGCATAATTCCTCTGATAGGAGGAAAAGAGAAAAAAACTTCTGTATCATACATATTTTGTGCCAAATGAGAACATGAATTATAATTGTTTTTGACTTATTTCATGCTAAAATGAAATAGGTGAGCCTTGAAATGAAAATTCATTGTTTTAATTTTAATCTTTGTTGGAAAATGCTAATATTTAAATACCATAAATTTTTACAATTTGTAACCTAAAGGCTCATGTCGATTAAAAAAATAGGCCTAATAATAGGCTAGATTCCTATAAAAGGGTCATTTTTTGACAAAAAACTTGAGTTTGAGCTTTTTAGATTTTTTAAAATTTTTAAGACCCCGCCTATGAGAATTCTAGGGCATCAAGGAACCTCTGTGTCAAGTTTGATGAAAATCTGACGCAAACTGTGGATTTGTATAGAGAACAAGTACACAAACATACAAGAATTCACTCATTTTTATTGATATAGATAGCTATCGAATTTCTGACCATTTTCCCTAACATTTTAAGATAATTTAAAATAGCAGTTTTGAGCCTCAATGCCAAAAAATTTCCTGCAGAGCCATAAAACCTTTTTCCTTCTACTAACATTACCAAAAACATAAGCTAAAAATGCGTTTTTAGGCCTTTAATTTCGCAAAAATCCCGAAACAGAGAATCAGTCATTTTTGAGAAATTAACTTTTAACATCAGCGCGTTATTTACTGGTCATCCTACAGAGCTCTAAAGGCTCACTCAATTCTAACAGAATTCATTGGAACGTATCTACGAGAATGAATATCATTTATGAATCAATGACATTTAGACAACAGCAGCAGTTTTTCTTAAATTTGCACGCTTCTTTCAAATTCCAGATTGTGGTGCATTTCTACGTTATTACTGAATGCAGGGGTTTCACTGAATAGTCACTAAATTTAAGACAGTTTTTTTTTTTTTTTAAACTAGCTAGGATAATGTAAGAATGAAGGCTTTCACGGCCGGAGTAAATACTAGTTAAGGATTCCGGGCTGTTGTGCCGTGGTCTAAATGGCTTTAATCCATACGTTTCGATCGCAACTGCGGCGGTCATCTTCAGTGGGTGTCGTTGATTAATTTGGCGACTGATGCGAAATTTCGAACTGCTGCAAGATTTTAAATTGAAAACGCAGCGCCTTCTACCTTCCGGCTCGAGATTGACAGATGACTGGATGCCAAAGCTTGTTAACTTTTACTTCTTCCTCCTTCTTGTTAAAATTATTTGGGTGTTTGAAAATTTCAATGGCCTCTCTATTCAATCTGGGGAAATAATTTGAAGTCCGTGAAATTATTTTGGCCTCTTTGAATTTTATATCATGTATTCCATTACTGAAAGTGTGCTCCGCGATAGCCGACTTTTCAGTCTGACCCAGCCGGCAATTTCTCTTATGCTCTTTGATTCTTGTATTAACGCTCCGTTTTGTCGTCCCGATATAAACTAATCCACAGGAACAGGGGATCTTATAAACTCCTGCGGCGGACAACGGATCTCTAGCATCTTTCACTGAACGCAGCAGGTCGCTGACTCTATTGGAGGGCTTAAAAACCGTCTTAATATTATGTCGACGTAAAAGATGTAATATTATGTCGACGTAATATTATGTCGACGTACCGGTCAAGTCCACAGCCTACCTTCCCTACGTTGAGGACGTCACAGACCGAATTGAAAGACTTTTACGTCGACATAATATTAAGACGGTTTTTAAGCCCTCCAATAGAGTCAGCGACCTGCTGCGTTCAGTGAAAGATGCTAGAGATCCGTTGTCCGCCGCAGGAGTTTATAAGATCCCCTGTTCCTGTGGATTAGTTTATATCGGGACGACAAAACGGAGCGTTAATACAAGAATCAAAGAGCATAAGAGAAATTGCCGGCTGGGTCAGACTGAAAAGTCGGCTATCGCGGAGCACACTTTCAGTAATGGAATACATGATATAAAATTCAAAGAGGCCAAAATAATTTCACGGACTTCAAATTATTTCCCCAGATTGAATAGAGAGGCCATTGAAATTTTCAAACACCCAAATAATTTTAACAAGAAGGAGGAAGAAGTAAAAGTTAACAAGCTTTGGCATCCAGTCATCTGTCAATCTCGAGCCGGAAGGTAGAAGGCGCTGCGTTTTCAATTTAAAATCTTGCAGCAGTTCGAAATTTCGCATCAGTCGCCAAATTAATCAACGACACCCACTGAAGATGACCGCCGCAGTTGCGATCGAAACGTATGGATTAAAGCCATTTAGACCACGGCACAACAGCCCGGAATCCTTAACTAGTACTAGCTAGGATAACTTGAAAACATTCTATCTCTCGATAAAGAGTATGGTTTGAGACTTAACGAAAAACTTAAATGCATACAACTTACGATTTTAACCCATTAATGCCTGACATTTTTTCTTTCAACGATACTTTGTATACTAGTTACAAATAGTGTTTAATGGACAGGAAAAATTGTTAAAAAAATTATCACGTAAAAAATAAATTTTTTATTTAAGAAAGAAAAATCGTCCCTAAAAAGGGACACTAGGCACCAGAGGGTACATACTTTTTTAGCAATTTTTTTTTTCTGCCTACGATGTAATATTGAAAATGACAATTTATAAGAATAAATAAAAGCAGCAATGAACATAAACTGGGAAGTAGATTCAGAGAACAAGGAAATATTGGTGTTGTTGAGTATGAAAGTCAGCAAAACATTTGTTCTGCAAACATACGTATTGCATTTGCTACATTCCGATAAGGTCTTTTACTTCAATGGGCACATCTTACCAGAGTCTTATTTAAAACAATATAACAACTAGCCCCATAATACCTAACTCAACTCCCTTGAGCTCAATGCATGTTGTACAGCAGCTTTTAAAATAAAAATGAAAAGCGGCTACCATCATTTTTTAGAGTGGATCAAAAACCGGTAGTTCCCGATATTTGATGCATGGGATCTTTTTCCCTATGCAACGTTTGTATTGAGCAACCATATATATTTGGTTCATCAATTTCAATTACTTTCTTTTCGCTGTTGGACAATCGCTTAGCCTTTACAATAGGATAAACTCCGTGAAGGTTCAATGCAATAGTTATGACATTGCTATTATTCCACCGAACCAACGTAATATTATTTTACCTGTCAACGACATTTATTCAAAACTTCCTATCTTTTCTTTTTTGAACAACGTAACTTCAGTTCATGAGCATTTTTTAATCCGATTCTTGCACAAATCCTTGCTGAGACAAATAATCACGTAGGAGCGTAAGAGAAGTAAATAAATTCTCACAGTAGAGATCAAAATTGGCATGCTCAGGGAATTCTGAAATTAAATCTGCAACCCCCCCCTTTCCCAAACAACAGACACATATGCAATCCTTGAATTCTTCACATCAAGGTGAAATGCTAAGCTTCTGAAACAGCTTAGGGCTTCTTCCCCCCCCCCCCCAACAGTCAGACTAAACAATAATAAACACCTAAATGCATAATGGAAAAGTAATGAAATATAAGGAATAATTAGTGTTTTAAAGAATTACATTTTTGGAATAGCTTTCTTTCAAAATTTACCTTGAGTATTTTTTGTAATTTAAAAAAAAGAAGAGAAAATATTTAAGAACATTGTATAACTAAGTTTATAAAAATTAATTAATTTAATTTAAGTAGATTTTGAAAATAAAATAAGTTTTAAAAATGACAATTATTATCTTTTTTTCAGTCTAAAAACATTTACTAACTTCTTTGATATAAATTATAGATTCTAAGCAAGAAATCAGCAACGGTTAAACAATGCAGCCTTTGGTGCCTAGCGTCCCTTTTTAGGGACGTTCTTAAATTGCTATAAAATCCTAAAAAAATTTAAAATTTACAAAATTGCAAAAAAAGGTAAACTAAAATATCGATCAAAGTAGCACATATATCAAACACAGATAGATTTACTTGTTAATAACTTTAAAAACTTAGCTTTTTGTTCTTGAGATTATGAACGATGTAATTTTTGATAAAGATCCTATTCAAATGGCTACAGATCACACTTTACAGCGGTTATGTGCTGCAATTTGTTAATACAGAATTGAAGCGATACCAAAGTAATAATTGAACACAATTATTTGGTTGAAATGTTTATTTTTGGAAAATTCAGACACACTTTTTGGACCGTCCCTAAAAAGGGACGCTAGGCATTAATGGGTTAAAGTGGAGCTTTGTCGAACTTTAATTTACTTTGACAAATTCTGTATGCATGAGTGTTCTATCGCTTAAATCAGCGATCTATTCCTTGTCAATTTTTAATCCAACATGCGAATCAAGGATGAGGGTTGAGAGCAATGTATTTCAAATGGACATCAATTCCTAACTTATAAAATGATCGCTGTATGGTAGGCAGTTATTTCTTATACAATTTGAACCAGCGCACATAATGATGCAACTAGTGTTTTCAGTGTTGTCCGGATTTTAAGATACTGTTCCGCATTTGGAATAATTATTCCGCTTCCCGGGGAACCTTAAGTTTTGTCTAAGCTATAATCCCGAATTCTAAGAGCAACTCTTTATAAAAGGAGGCAATATTTTCAGAAACAAATAAAGTGAAATAATAAATGAAATAAAGAGTGATAAGAAAAGCATGGGGCAGCAAGCGTAAAAGTATAGCTTGAATCATACATTTTGCTGTTCTGCAGGGTAATGTTAGTTTTCTGTTCAGTTGGTGCAGAAACTCTCGTGAAAATCAATTCACCAAATGTAAATGGTTAAAATTTTTGTGGCTACTTGAACACGCATCAAAACTTGAGGAGAATTGCTGAAGTAGTTATGTCAAGAAGTAAATGTGATTTTATTTTCGATGAGATTGGTCAACATTATATTAGAATATATATTGCACTATATTATTGAAAAAAAAACTAGTTTTCATTCCGAAAGGTTTGGAAATTTTGTTTTGTTTTTTTTGTTGACTACTTTTTGTTAGTTCAAGTAGTTAGGTTTAATTCTAAGTACACTCAATTGTAAAGCCATAATTTTTGTTAATGACTCATTAAAACTATTGTTCACGCATTCAAATTTCCTCATTTATACGTGTGGTATTATGAAGCAGTACATACTTCCGCTAAACGTTGGTCAAAAGTAGAAACGATTATTATACCTTCTATGTCCGTAAAAAAATAGTTAATAACAAGGAAATACGGTTTTTACAATATTAAGTGTTAAAACTTTCCCTCTAATGTCCACGAAGAAAAGTAACAATGCAATGGGGAAAAAATGTAGCTTTTTTTAATATGCTCATTGAATATTTCGTTTTTATTCTTAAACATTTGTGAGAAAAGTTTAATATTAGAATAAAGGTTGTGAAAATTCGACTATCAAAATTCATCCCTTTTGCCTCCCCTCTCCGCCCCCCTTGAAGCCTGTCCCTTATTGGCAGTTTCTAAATTTGCCATCCCCGAGTTACTGGCATGCAACTAGGAACTGAAAATGAAACCCCGATGCTGAATTCGTAGAATAATATGCAGAGGTAATCAATCGCCCTTTTTTGCACAGCCTCATATATTTTGCACTAAACTTATCTTGATATGCAATATACCGCCAACTCGACCATTTCGATCCATGGACAGCTGTTTCGAGCTTATTTTGCTTTTATCAGCATGGAATACGAAAGTAGTCGAGTTGGAGGCAAAAATCCTCTTATAAAGCGAAGAGAGCGAAAAAAACTGGTAGCTAATGTGAAATTAGAATACCAGCGAGCGACCGCATTTAGTATGGTACAACTCGTAAATTTTTTTCGGCAGAGCTCAAGGTATAGAGCAGTAAATAACCGCCCCTAAGCAAGGGCTAAGGCAGAAACATGCAATACTTACTTACTGCTTTATACCTTGAGCTCTGCCGAAAAAAAATTTACGAGTTGTACCATACTAAGTGCGGTCGCTCGCTGGTATTCTAATTTCACATTAGCTACCAGTTTTTTTCGCTCTCTTTGCTTTATAAGATTTTTGCCTCCAACTCGACTACTATCGTATTCCATGCTGATGAAAGCAGAATAAGCTCGAAACAGCTGTCCATGGATCGAAA